>JARQTH010000063.1:1278703-1336387 GCA_030142595.1 Trachelus iudaicus
GAGAGAGAGAGAGAGTGAGAGAGAGAGAGATAGATAGAGAGAGAGAGAGAGAGAGAGAGAGAGAGAGAGAGAGAGAGAGAGAGAGAGAAGAAACCATAGTAGCAGTAAATGGAATAAGAGAGGAAGGAAGGGTGGGGGAGAGACAAAGAAAAGATTTGAGTAAGAACAAGCGGCAAAGCAACAATGAAAAATACAAGAACAAAATTAACGAAACACTTTGTACTTTGTTCGTCACTGATTCTTTTACCCTGTAGAATTATTAATTAAATCGTTTGCTTTGCTTCCTCAATCGTTCGCCACTCCACCGCCATTCTGCCCCCTTCCTTCCCTTCGTGTAGCCAAACTAAAGAGAAATATCAACACCGAGCCGGAATGGTCTTATCCAATAACTCGCAAAGTATTCCAGGTGTTTCAGGTATTTTAATAAGTATAAATTTCCGAGCTTCTAAAAAGTTAAATTTAAGGATTTTTAAGAGTCCCCCCCCCTCCACCCCCCACCCCTTAGCAGCGAAATACAAATTATAATTTCACGTTGTGCGACCAAGGGTAGCGAAGAAAGAAAAAAAATAATAATAACTCACGAATCTTCAAAGTTGAAAAAAAAAAAACGTCAAGTTGAAGTTAGGTCCACAGTACGAACCAATGGCGAGGAGCCAATGGCAGGGAGCCGTTACCCCTATCGTCGTTCTATCCAACAAATCGGTAATTAACTGAAGTTTTGTTGACAAAAGAAGTTGAATGAGTTTCGTAACCGCACGGCACCCTGTTCGACGCTTCCACTATCTGGCTGGTGGAATCGGATAATGAGAAAGTTTGCGCGTGATCTGGAGCCGTGTACACGGGAGACGACCCTTCGTCACTCTTGAGCAGCTTCGAAAAGCGGCGTTTATCCAGGAAATCTTTAGGAGGGAGAGACTAAGTTATATTCCTAATATCGAATAAAGGCAGGAACGAGAGGTTAAATCGAAAATCCTGATTAAAGGGAAAAAAAGAAAAAGAAATATAAACATACCCCAACGACAAAACCGTAGAAAGTTTCGATCAGCGCGTTTTCTCGTTCGAATGTACCTCCTGGTCGTTCCGATTATAGACACAGGGACGGCGGACGATCCTTATATAATTCTCAGACGTCTCAACCTACATCGTCGTATCTGTAATCTCCTACGTATCTGCGTCCTCGAGGAAAATTTCTTCGACCCAGATTCTCCCTATTTCTTCCACGAATACCTCCCGAAGGATTATCCGAAAGATATTACTAGAAAGTCTGACTCTTCTTCCCGAGCACCGAAGTACATTTTACCAGGGATAAAAAATAGTATCCATATACATATACAGGTTCGAGAGTCGTAAGCGCGTCAGAATGCGCACCAGGTAAACCGTATTACGTCGTTTGTGCAAAGCGCAGTAGCAAGGTGTACGCAGCAGTGTATTCCTCGGGGTAAAATAGCTGGAGATGCAAGTACGGAGACTGAATCGAGACCAGGAGAGAGAGAGAGGAGGGAAATCGAGGAGAAGTAGCGGATGGGTGGGAGCAGGAGCAGCAGGAGGTACGAGAAGGTTGCGCCGGCTCGAAGCTTAGAGTAAAGTTTAGTTTTCATGGCCGAGCATTTGTCTGAGGCATAATTCGGAGTTCATTCCGCGCGAAATCCTACCATATTTCTCGGGCGTCCCTTCAGGCCGCGTCGGTGGATCAGGAGGGGGCGAGAGGGGGGAAGACGGCGTGGCGTAAGGGACGCCGGTAGAGGGGACGCCACGAAAGCATTGCGATCCTCACCCTCCGGGAGTCGTTGCCTCGGCCCCAACGAATATATTCCCTGATTACGGCCCTTATGCGCGCACCAAGCCAACCCGCCATGAGCGCGCGAGGCAATAGTCTACAAAAATATTTATCGCAGACTTAGTTCTGGCGGACGTAAGGGCGTTTCTCATGGTTCCCATAAAAGGCGAATTTGTCTTGGGATATAAATATCAATGTGTACATACTTCAGCTGGAATACAGAAAATGCAGGAGCTACCTGAATCAGTCAGGCAAAGCCACTAAGCCGTTTTGCCTTTCCTAGAACGAATGACGGTTGACTGTTCGAACGAACTTATGGATACTTGTTGCCTATCGTCGAGTTAGCTAGGGCGACCTTCGTTTTCCCGACTCCTTACTCTAGAAGACTTTCTCTCTCTTTCTCACTTTATAGACAGAACTCATCCTATTCAGTCACAGCCCTTTCAGTCGGCTCTTCCGCACTTTACGATCCTCCTACCCCCTTTTACTAGTCTTTTTGTTTCTTCCACCACTTTTATACGTTTCACAGGCATCTGTGCCCACCCCCCCCCGCCCTCTCCCTCCTCCTCCTCCCCCTCCCTCACTTCAACAATCCCATCCTGCTCGTTCATCCAGTTTCATTTTGTTTTGTTCACTCGGCACGCGTCGCGATACATTTTAAATTTCCAGAGAGCCCGAATGAGAAAAGTTTCAGCGTAATAAGCGACGCGAGTGCGCTTCCTCGACAGCCACCCAGCGGAATCAGCCAGCCAGTCAGCCAGCCACCTGCGCTTCAGATATTTGCTGCTGATTCTTCGTATCGCTGTACCGACCTTTGCTATCGGTGGTAGCGACGACAGGCATAACGGCAACTTCGCACAGGATCTAGTGACCGGTTAATAATTTTTGCCGAGATTAATACGTGGCAAACATAGAATATTTCTAATGAGACTTTACGGCTCGTACAATTAACATTTTTATTTTGTTTTAGAACGAACGTTCAAAGTGCACGGGCATTCGCACTGATGCAGTACTCTAACCCCGAACGTTACGTTACACTTAGATCACGTAAAGCATTTAATCGAAATACACACTGCCTTTCAATCTCGTTATTCCGAAAGAGTCGGCTACATTTATTTTCCGCCGACGGACCAAAAATCATCAACATTAAGTGCGCATACCCCTTTAAATATTTTAACGCACTCGTAAAAAAAAAAAGACACAAGGCTGTTAGATCAAACGGTTCGCTCCTACTAAATACTGATAGTATAAATAATTGAAGACTAATTGGATTTTCACGAGGACAAACTTCTAAATGCGTACCAGGGTCCCTTCGCTGCGCGAAGCTATCTCGCATCAGCGCACACGGCTAACTTCCGAGCTAATCGGATTAAACCACCGGCGGCAATGACTGTGAGCGCTACCGAAATATTGGGCCTGATAAAATTCAGACGATCAACCCTACCGCAAACTGTTGCTCGCGAGAGGTGAAAGAGATTAAAAATGAGATAAATTTATATAATATCACATTAAATCGATTAGAAGTTCATTTATCATTATCAATAAGGGACACTGAATTCAAGCTGAACGAACAGTCTTATCATACGCATTCGTCCCGTTTCGACGTATAATAATAACCTAAACGAGATTTTTTTTATCAATCTCTTTTATATAATCACAACGTCAATGTGAAATAACCTACAATTTATTCTCGCGGTGTAAAATCATATGGATCAGCATGTATAGACAAAGTGGATCGATTTGACACAAGTCACGTGACCGACGTGGATCGGATTGAGCGGCAACACTGTCGACGAGGCGTCGCGACGCAGTGTGCACTGGGTAATGAAAATTATTAAAAATGGATGAGAATGCAAAATAAATAAAATAATTCGAACGAAGAGCGATCGGGAAAACGGTTATCAAGGAAGGGGTTGGAATTGAAGCTTGGGGGTTAGCACGAAAGTTGGAAAGCGTCCAGACGAGGTCGTCTTGATAAAACGAAAGCCGGCGTCCATTTATCCTCGGAGTCTAAGAACTGACGCCTTTCACAGTTTTTCAAAAAAATCATCCCTCTCTCGCGGAACAGGTTCTTTCAACCCTTTCAATAAGATTACACAAAAACGTACGTATAGATAGCTTTGAAAAAAAAAGAAGCTTGACTTAATTATTTCACCGTTAAGAATTTTCAAAATAATTTCTCAAATATAAAATCAAGTAAAATTCTTATAGCGAATTCTGTCTCGTTTAATGAACACTCTTATTGCCGCAACGCTTATACTTTGCGAGAAAAAACAATTGTCTACCTTTTTTTTCCCCCGCTTCCGTATACCTGTGTACGGTTACTTGAAAATACGATTTGACAGGATGTGCACGCCATGTAGTAATACCGGAAATAGAAAAGCGTTTGCGAAGTACCACAGGCTAAGTAGCACCTCGCGATGTGGAAAGAGGTTTCGGATGGCTTCAGATGTAGTTTCAGGTGGTTTCAAATGAGATGCTGCGCTGAAGCACCGACGCTTTCAGCGGTATCAAAATACAGAGGGAACTCTTGTCAAATAATGATGTATATATACATATATGCGTTATACAAGTAACATGCAGATATATACTCGGATAATTTATATAGCGATGCAAGACGAAAACTCGTTTCAAGTCGATTAAATTACTATACTTAAATAAATGGCGTATAATCAATTAAATAGAAAACCCAGCGATTTCAAGCATCCCGAAAACACTAGGTGATATAGTCAGTCGCCGCATCTATGTACCCATTAGCATTAGCATTATCATTAGCATCGACATTAGAGTTAGTGTTAGCACTGGCAATGCAATTGGCATCGATACTGTCATTGGCACTGACATTAAAACAAATGCACCAATCAACAATTTACCTTAACGAAGTAATTGTAAATTTTATAAACATTGTCTCCATAGACGTCACTGCTAATAAATTATCGATTAGGATGAAGACAGTAAAAGAAAAAAATTGTACCTGGGTACTCCCATGTCCCATCGATCCGACCCTGAAGAAAATCTTTGAGGCTGCGTCACGACCGTCGACAGTTATCGACTGTTGCGCTCATCGGCCATACAACTCTGAACGAGTGAAAAAGCCTAGACCATCCAGCTGTACGAATACACAAACCAGAAGATAGACCTAGGACGACGATGGATTGCGGGTCATAGAAACGGGCGGTCGCAGCGGCTTTTCATTGTGTACCGTAGGCAGTGGGCCTGTCGGGAGCCATATTGTACATGCGTCAGGCTCGGCACATTGTTTAGTAATATTTCGCGCACTAATTGGCCTGGAAATTGCTATTTCCTGAAATTACAACTCCGGCCTGCCAGGCTGCTTCCATTCAACAGACGTAATAGCACTTTGCTCTTCTGTTCCTGCGTCCCACCCCTCAAAGTCGCCGACCCATCTCGTTGCCAGCCGGTTTCCCGGCTTATTTGGTTACTCGGTTGCCTCCTTGCCTCCGTTGCTTATTGCTTTCTTTGCTCTTAACGTTTGCTCGGCTGCGCGTCGTTTCTACGGTTCGAAAAACAACTGTCAAATCGAATACGAACATTTCCCGCTTCGGCTTGCTCACGCGGTGTGGCGCTGCTGACGGTTATACCGATAGTAGGTTAAAAAAGCATATACCGGCTGACCGAATCAGCAGCGCTAAAAGCCAGTAGACGTTCGAGCGTGTAACTCATCAGAGAAAACGCGACAATGAGCGAACGAATAAACGAACAAACCGAAATGAAAACGGACGATAAATCTCGTACGAATGTCGCTCGGTACGCTGGCGTGAGTGTGGAGTTGTAAAACGATGATTTATTTACAACCCAAGCTAATTGATTTACAGTCACGACGACTCGGACTGTACAGGCGTGTGCACGGTGCCGGACTTTCCCTGGAATTTTTCCATCCGGCCCCAAACCACCGTGGCGTCCATTTTCAAAATCAAACTATCGCCGCATCTACTTCAAAGGTAACTCCACAACGTTATCCTCGTAATTGCTCATTCGTATTTTCAAGCTGATTTGATTCTATCACGTGAAGATTTAAAGAGATCAATAATTGATACCGCACCGAAGGCATTCACTTTTCCTTAATACCGCAAACCACCGACAGAGATCACTGACTAAAGTAATTTATTAGAGTCTCGTTAATTAAGAAGCTCGTTCTTAAGTAACGTTATATTAAGGTCTTATCGGTTCTGACAAAAAAAAAATGAAAAAACGGTAATCAAAGAGCGGAGGGTGTACTGTATCTCTCTCTCTCAAAGAAGAAATAAGACTGTAAGGGGGTGTTGTGTGCCAAGCAGCAAGAGCGAAATACGATACGACTGCCTGACCCCGTTCCTAACAGCGGTACAGCACTGAGCCAGGTTCTGCCAGGTAAAGAGTGAGGTCGGTTACTCGCGGCGAGACCCTCGACGAAAATCAAAGGTTGACCGCGAAATACCGAAGGGGCTGTTTGCCCTTTGGCACAATGGTCGGCTATTTAGAGGTTTTCGAACGAGGCCGCGAGCAACCGTGGTAGAGGGTGAGAATGTGTTAGATCGCGGGGGCGTGTAGAAGCTACCCGTCGACGTTAGCCCCGGTCTCGTCTCCGGCACGAGCATACCACGATACGATGATACCACCCTCTTCCTATATATTGCCGGCATTGTGATGGAAATACCCTCCCGGCATTCAGCCGCCAATCATTCGCTCCGAAGAAAACACTTATCGAAGTCCCCTTCTTCCTCTTGGCAGCAAAAAAAAAAAGATAAACCACCTCACGATAAAACCTTTCGTCTTCCACAAACCTTCTCAACCTACACACACCCTCGCTTCGTGCTATTTGCCCCCCCCCCCGCCCCTCCCTAATCCAACGTCCTATTCTCGTTCTTGTCATTGCCGCCTGCCAGCAGCGCCCCCGTAAGACTTTCAACTCTGTTTTACCAGCACTCCACGGGTCAAATAAGACAAGAGAAAGAAAGAGACAGACAATGAGGACAGCGACGTGGGATCTGACGAAAAGGAGATAAAAACTGAACGAATAAAAGTGACAAGTTTTTGTACGTAACAGAGGCAGCGAAGAGAGAGAGAGAGAGAGAGAGAGAGAGAGAGAGAGAGAGAGAGAGAGAGAGAGAGAGAGAGGGAGATAGAGAGAGGGTGACGAGCGGATTGACTTACTCGATGAATACGTATAGAGAAGGGGGGTAGCTGATGGAAGGGATGGATATTTGCAGCGGATGTAGAGCGATCGTGAGTCCGTATCGTAAATGAAATCACGTATTTGCTGGCGGAACACGAAATCAGGAAATATAGTCGTGTATATGGCTGCCGGTGATTCCGGTGCGCGTTACCATAGAGCGAGAGGGAAAAAGAGGAAACACCGTGTGGCCGGCCGTTGCTGAACGGGTAAGAAGAAAATAACAGGGTAGCTGAACTCGGCACGTTGCCTGAAACTAAAATCAATTGTAATCAAGGCCGACGCATAAATCAAATCTTGGAAGGAAGATCGGCCAGCGCTGCATGCCGTAGGCCGTACGGAGTCCCGTTTCCTTTCGAATGATTTGTCGCCCGACAGACGTTTGGCTGCCCTCGCAGGCTTCTCTTCTCCAGCCACGTTCTCGATTCGAGCCGCAACCCACATGCCCCGCTATCGGCCGATCGTCTCTTATCAGCCCCTTCGATTTTCACCAAGACTTTAACTTTTCATACCCTCTTCCTAGGCAACCCTTGGCAACGGTACACGGGATACCTGGGAAGACCGTTCCACCCCTTAAAAAAACATTCCTCTGACTTTGAAAACAAGCTAACCCCCCTACCTCCCCACTCCCCCCCCACTACCCCTACCAGTAAACTAACCACTGTCGCTTATACATGTCGCATGACTAAGCGAAGAAATCGAAAAAGGAATCTCTCGCGCGTGCACGCGTGTGCGACTCTGCACGACCTGTGACCTGTGACATCGTGCGGTACCATCGTACAGTCATCGCCCAAAGGCAATCCCGTGCTGTACAATAAAGCCTATAACATAATAACGTATTGTCTATTAACAGAGTGTCTAATCGATGATATATCGATCGAAGCTCTTTAATGCGAACTCGATGACGATATGTAAGATACCGCGGGGTAAAGGGGGGTGGGTGGGAGGAGAAGGAGGAAGGGGGAGGACGTAAAAGCCTTAAAATTCATTTACGTGTCAGGAACTCCTCTTGGTCCTATATATCTATATACGTCTGTGTATATATATATATACATATATATATATATATATACAACGGACTGCCTACACGTTAACTCGTAAAACCGGTAGACTTTACGTAAGCGCAGTTAATCCACCGAGCCGGCCCTAATTTAATGATATTCAATATGCAACGGCTTTACTCTATTCCGGAGCTCTCGGTTCCATAGTTCCATTATGCCGACCTTTGTATCAGGTCACCTATCCCGTACAGTCTCGTCAAATCCCAGGTATAGCCAGCATCCCCGTATACAGTGTCTCTTCGGTAAGAGATCACGCCCCACTCGACCTCTTTGAATATGCATCCGTTAACGAGCATACCATTCTCATTAACAGTTAACTTCGTTCGTACTGGTGCCTCGAGACACCTGCTTAATTATTGCACGCGAGACATACCTATAAAATATCTGGCTACGTTATACACATATGTACACAGGGTAAATCCACTGTCCGGCTCGAGCGTGCCAATTGGCTCGGACAGCCGTTACGCGATAGCTTCGATTAAAAGGCGTTTAACCAGATTGTTCGGGAGTTAACGATTTTCGTCTATAGCCAAATTTTCAAGCAGCCCGCGAGTGCGAGCGAGACAGACCTATGGGTACTCGGGCGCGTAAGACAAGGACGAACGTAGTACCCGACGCTTGAAAACCAGAAGCAAATGAGAGCCATTACTTTTGTGGATCCTGACTCCTGTGTGTCTGTTTAACGCCCTGTCCCTCTGTCTCTCTCAGTGACGTGAAGGTAAGTCCGTCTCTCTCTTACTCGCGCGCGATATAGAGATTTGGAAAATTATAATCATTTTCAACTGCGCGCCTCCTTCTTCTCATCGATCATACCAATGATTGCACGATAAATATAAGAAAATCTTATCCCATTCTTTTTCCCGTATCATGTTGCGCTCGACGATGCTTCTTCGGAATGATCAAGTGACAGCTGACAAATTCGACCTCACCCTTGAGCGTATTTTTCGATATTATTATTTTATAGTATAATATTTTATTATTCAATTTTTATATTTGTATATTATATATATATATATATGTATATATGTATGATTGACGTACTACTCGGGATTGGCAATCTTATTATAATCCCTTCTATTCAGACGTTCCTTACCAAGACGTCTTTAGATAACCAGGGTGGCATTCGCGCCAGTGACGAAATTTATCCTAATCGCATTTCGAGGATTGAGGGTTGTTCGCTAGAGCCATAGGATATATATATATATATATATATATACATATATACACTCCTCGTTATAGAATGTTGCAGAATTTCAAAACAGAAGATATGACTAAATTTTAGTTCGAAGCACAGATTGGGCCCGAACAGGTATTAAGTGTTCGAAGTGCCCGCGGTATTTTCTACACAGCTATATATATAATATGAAAGTGACGGTCTGGCTGCATCCTTGACCCTGTCAATATTATTTAATTTTTAATAATAAATTAACGACTCCAATCAGCCAGTCCGTTTCACATGGTTTAAGTTAATTATTAGATGACCAGCAATATATCGCACTATCATCCTCACATCAGTCTCATTGATGCTCTGTCATTCGGCAGGCCCGTTATCAGTCGTTATCGTTAACAGTTGGTCCCTTCCGATTATCGGGACTATCGTTTCGGCACGACTATCCCCAATCCGTCTTTGGGCTTGTTCATCTATCCGGTTTTCAGCGATTTCCAAGATACCTGCTAAAATCAAGATCATTCTCGAGTACAGGTCCCGTTAAATATTTTTTTCACGTTCTACGCTTTCGATTGTCTATTTGCCTGCCGGCAATTTTTTTTCTCAAGCACCGCCACTTACCAATTGGCACGGATCAGCCAACTCCACGTGCTTGACGCTGGCTTTCCCGTGACAACGGACACGTTCTTTTCAAATGAAATTTTATTTTCAATCGAAATGCACGGTTTTTTTTTTAATTTTTAATGGTAACCTCGTAATTCGTCAATATTTTTTTTTTTTACTAGTTTTCACTCATCTATTTACTAACTGCTATCGCAATCGAGGCTCGTTAGCGTTATCGAATAACACTTTGTATGTACATCGTTGCAATTATCATTACGTTATCGCTAAGATATAAAGTATTTTGATAAAAATAAAGGATAATACACATATAATAAATACGATTACGTCTATAGATACCGTGTCCAGAATAGTAGTAACAGGTACACGTACGGGTATTACGCTTTAACGATTACCTCATAAATACACCATTATGAGTTTTGTGAAAGCTTCGTCTAAACAAAGAGAGAAAGAGAGAGAGCGAGAGAGAGAGAGAGAGAGAGAGAGGGAGAAGAGAGACTAGAGATGGAAGAGGAAAAATTTTCAGTGAAGATAGTAGGTTCAGTTAGTCGGGACATTGGGATCTCAAGTGGTCTCGGAGAACTAGACTAAAGTCGTTAACCAGCGCGTGAGGTATAACGCAAAAATATTGAACACTTGGGAACAACTAGTGGACAAGGAAAACTAATCGATATAGATGTTCGATAGAAAGAAACTACTTCTCTAATATGCTAATGCAAACGAAATAAAGAAGGAACCAACCTCCTCGTAAAGGCCTAGTCGAAAATGTTCGCGAGCCCCCTGTAACAAAAACATATATAAATCATAAGAAAATCATAGGAAATAAAGTAAATGAATATAGGGATTTAAATTCGTATCGAACGATAATAGCAATGATAACAATAACAATAATAATAATGAATAATAACAATAATAATAATAATAATGCACGTAGGCGAAGACGTTTGAGTTCATTAAAAAGAAATAAAAATATAGTACGCTCCTAATGAGGGGGTGAACGTAAGGTCGATGGAGATCATCCGAGGTCGGTGAAAGGTCATAGTACAAGAGGGTATACTCGGATCGTTAGAAAAGCCATCAGACACAAGAGTAGTAAAATACGTACAGGCGGGATCAGTAAGTTTGCATGATAAATGATTACACAACGTACTTTTACCAAAGACCGATACGCGTTTTCTTGTATCTCCTTAACATCCCCCCGAGTACGTTACTCCCAGTTTCCGTGCGTTCAAAATAAAATTCGTGCTCCGACTCCTCCCGACTCAGTCTTACTACCTTAGCGGAGTATCTGAAAATATTGCACGGTACAGATATACGCGAGACAGGGATCGTCCGGACTTCAGTGAAAAAAAAAGAAAAAAAAAAAGAAAGAAAAATCCAAAAGTCAAGTATGTATTTTCACGGTGCATTCTAGGGAAGGGAAGGGGGTTAGGAATTGAGGGGTCGTCGAGGTTCGAGTTCGAAAGTCAGCGGGATGTAATATCTACATCCGTGATAAGGAAATAGGTAGGATCCCGAGGTATGACAAAAACCGAGATTGTCTTCGGTAGGGCAAGGGGTGGGGATGGGTAGGAGGGTGCTGGTAAAAAAAATACCCAATGCTAGCACCATCTGCGAGGTGGATCCTCCGTACCACCGTCTGGTGAGTCTGGGGGGTGGTAATGGCAGAGCGACGCCGAGGAGTGGCAAAGGATGGCAGTGAGGATGGTCGCGAAGATGGGCACGAGGGGTAAAGCGTTCGTGTGGTTCCCACTGATGGCTGTGACTGTGCATGGGATACCCGAGGTGAGCGAGAGAGACAAGAGTACGCGATCGGGAGAGCCGGTCTCATAACACTTGGAAGCAGGTGGCGCCATCCTCTTATTGCTCCGCGAGCTGGCGAACTTGAGCCTTCTATATTTCCAGCGGGAAGGAACGGAGGGGGGGCGGGCCCTAACCTAACTGGTCTCAAACGGTTCGGCTAACGTCGAGTCTCCCTCGACCCACCACCCACCACCCACCATTACCACCCAGAGGAGACACGGAGGACGTTCGGATCTCGATGACGTCACGTGGCTACCTGTCGCACGACTCTACGACTTCAGGACACCAGGAGGTGTAGCGGCCATGATAACAGCTGCTGGAACTGAGCACGGAGGTGGGGACGCGACAGCGAAATACCTACCAAGAGGGTTGTTGGCAGACTGCCTAGCTGGCTGAAGGCACATGCCATTAGAGCGGAAACCGGGTAGGAGCTCGTTCGGGCCCCCCCTCGACCCCGCTCTCCAGCCAACCGGAAGGGAGGAAGCGAAAGTCGTAAAGTATCAGTTTCAGATTTGAGAGTTCGGCGTGTTTCAGCGAGATGGATGGGCTTTACGAGCGTGATGCGAGTCGAATAACGCCGGGAACCACCTCCGTCGCCTCCTCCATGCGCTTTCCGCACTCCGCACCCTATATTTCTATAATCTACGGCAGCGCCTCTGGCGGCAGTTTGCGTAACGACTTCGTTTAATAACCTGCAGATTAAGCCGGGATTTCACGACGCGTGGACACGGGTCATTCGGCTCGAACTATTTTATACGAAACTGACTCTGGACACTTAAAATATAATGAGCATCGGTCTGTGCCGATAAGATTTTTGTAGACTCGCGTGCCGAAGGATGAGAATAATAACGGAGTAACAACGTCGTCGTTTCATTTAACACATCGACGGGTCTTCGTCACGGGACTTCCTTCGCTCGGAGGTACAATCGGTTAATGAGATCGCAAAAAAATACGAGGACCGAACAAGCATCTACCAAATTCATTTAACCTCGACAACCTTATATTCAATTAACCAATACGCGAGACACGAGGAAGAATCTCGATCTCGTATATGAAATCCGTACGAGCGGGAAAAAAAAATGCTTAAGCGACGAGGGTGCTGGGAGGTTAGGAAGGCGTCTTTTAGTGGCTAACGGATAACTCCTAAGGAAGACCCTACTCGTATCTCTCTCTCTCTTAATACGTTGTTATTGAAAAATCCTTGAGAGATTCTATAAGAGACGTCTGTTAGCTACGGTACCTACTCGTACCTCCTTCTAAGCCTCTCTTAAGGCGCCTTTAAGCCGAGTTGTAAGAGTTACACCCTTGACCAACATAACCTCGAATAAACTGTTTTCACGCATTACAAAAATTAGTATATTAAATGCGTAGGCGCGGGAACTGCGCACTGACCACGCATCTCGTGCCAATGCCACGTTGACTTTTCTAATAAAGCGCTTTTGTCTAGCGGTCGCCTTGAAAGAAGATACGAGTACGGCGTCTCCGAACAATTATCTCTGATCCTCTTGGCTAAACGATGCTTAATAAGGGTCATAGGAGTGAGGTACGGGTGAGGCTACGAACGAATGGAACCGGTTGACTCGCAAGACTTTGCACGAAAGACTGGATAGACTCTTCGAGGCGAGGTCGAAGCTGCGAGACCGTCGATGCTCTAATGAGATCGTCTGGACAACGGAAAAAAAAAATTAGAAAAACGCATATCTACGTCCTCGTAGTCGATTCGATATTTTTTCTTCGACAGTTTATATATCAATTTTCATAAATTTATTATAATATAATTGTATTCGGGAAACCCACCCCTATCCTGCCGTCGGGCCAAATTCTCCGACTTACCGCGTCCTCGCGACCCTACACCCGTAGGACGCTGGAGTGAAGTTTGATGAAAGTGAACTAGAAAGTAACTCAGCGAATGAGATAGCTTTTGGGGCTGGAGACTCCTCGCTGAAATTCTCCCCCTTTTCTTCGGCCATAAAGTTAGATCGGATTTGCGTGGCAACCGAGGTACAAATCACGAGCACACTCGAGTAAACGAATATTCTGAAGCCGTTCCGCTCCTCCCTCCCCACCCACCCACCCACAACTCAACTTCCGAAAAACCGTCCCTCTTACGTTCCGTACAGTTCATTATCCTTCTCGTGAATTATAATTGCTTGGGTTTAAACTTGCCACTCTGCGATTAAAATCACGTGACTTTACCGACTGGGAACTCGATCATCTTCTTACGCAAATCTCGCAGGCTGCGGGAGAATCTTCGCGGGCGAGGACGAAGGTGACGGTACGAGGGGGGGTGAGGGGGGCGAGGGGGGGGGGGGGGAGGGGGTTGATAGGCGAAGGAAAACGGAACGAAAGATAAAGTATGGGAGTTTACGGGAAAAGCCTGAGGATGTAGCAGCCGTGTATTTTCAACGTTGCCCTTTTTCGCCGGAGTAAATCTAGGGATTTTTATTCTCGGCTAAGAAATTTTACACAAACTTTCGCACGAGACTTAAGGACGTTTCGTGCGGCTATTACGATTTCTTTATGCTTCGAACTTGCACGTTTACGTTTATTATTTTACGTCCGACGAATATTTATACGCAATGATTATATAAATGAACACAGAGTGCTCTGGATGGCGAAGATTTAGCACGGGCTCTTTGGTCGTCAAGTTGCATTAGGACAGGAAGTATATACCTTTTGTTTTATCTGGAAGCTCTGTATGGATTTACAAAAGACGAGACAATGATAGTACGAATGATAAACTTTGGAGAAATAAAGAAAAAAATAAAGAAATAAAGCTCCACCGAGAAGCGGAAAAATATATTTATCGTTCGAGTTTCGAGAAGCTCGGTTTCTTTAGTGTTCGCAAGTTTGCCAAAGTTGGTAATGCGCGAGTATCAAAAAGCGCGCAAATACGGACTGCGTTAAAAAAATTCATAAGAATTTTTTTTCTTTCGCTCCCCACAAACATTTTCTATTTTGCAATCTGTCCTTTCGCTGCTCCGTCTTTTTTTCTCGTATCGCGTCGCGGATTCATTTCTCTTCTTTTTTATCTGCATCATCGACTTATCTCTCAGAGCGACGTCCCCGTATGACGAATAGCAGGAAAAACAATTTGTACTAAACGAATCGAGTGCGAATAATAAAATGTGATAAAATTTTTAAAAATTATTCTTCAAAGTTACTAAAAAAAAAAAGTCGAAATGAAAAGATTCGCCGTCGGGTCAGGCTCTGTCGAGCCATAATCTTTCAGCTCGTCCCTCCGAGTCGTAAGAGACCCGTGAATAACGAACTACGATTTTAATAGGAATTAAACGAGGTGTTGGCAATGACGGATGCCTCGTTCTTTGGGTCGCCGCCATTGCCTCTCGTACAGCTCGGACGATTTCAAAATAAGAAGCAAGGCCGGCTACGTAGAGACAGTGAGCGAAGGATCGATGGAGAGAGGCGGAGTAGCCTTTAGAATGAAAAAGGAGAGAGAGAGAGAGAGAGAGAGAGAGAGAGAGAGAGAGAGAGAGAAACGTATATACACACATATACACAGCCAACGAGAGAAAACTTTAGGACAATACAAATCGTTTAATTATACGAGCTGAAACGAGTCGCCGATGAAAGGTGGGAATACGCGAATGTTATAAACTCTAAGGATATTATCCGCAGGCGAAGCAGCAACGTAATAATTGTGAAATTCCAGCACCGAGGCACCGAGTCGATTGCTTGGCCTCGGCGTTTAACGCTTTTCTGATTGAAACGATATACCCGACGATCTCATTACATTTCGTTTCATTAGTTCGCCCGACTACGACGACTTATATCCCTATGAAATATTCGCGAACGCCATCTTTCCTCGGCTCAGCCACTCCGGCATTTCCTAGGACTATTTTGAATCCGCCTTTAAACATATACGTATGTGTACCACGTGTCCCATGTACCTACATACTTCCTACGCTCGACTCACCTCAAGTTCCTTCCGGCACAGCCGTGTTCCACCCAGCTCGCGTAACAAGAGGGATGAAAGAGTGTCGACGACCCTTCTCAATTAATTGAATGACTATCGTTAGGGTAATGACATTTCGGAGTTCTATTAATTAACCCAAACGCCCAACCCTAACGACTGTGAACCTGCGTTAGTTCGCGTGAAACGACAACAGATGGAGACCGCTGCAATCGCGATTTTTCGAACTCCCGGTATCCCGTGAGGGTTTAACGGAGGTCAGCCAGGTCGTCTCTGGGGGGTCGCTATGGGATTCTGTACGTAGGGGGAAAAAAAATAACAGTTAAAAACCCCCCTTCGTGTTTTCTAATACGGTCGCACTCCACGATATACGTCGGGTAAGTGGAATGGAAAAAAAAGTTTGTCAAATTTTCAAAACTTTCAAGGATACTACTTTTCGGCCCTTCGGCTGATCTTCTATCAGCTCCCCTACGCGGTACCTACTTGTTAAATTATTAACGTACTCACTACGGTTACGTGACGCTATATATTATATATATATATATATATATATATATACAAACTACGATATGCTATGCTTCCCATGTCCAGTTCACCGGTGGGGTGGAAAGTATCATGCGACAAACTTAAGTATTAATGAAGGAACGGTAGCGGTCAGCGGGCAGGTGGTATACAGGGAGCGAACGAGAGAGCGATGGGAGTCGAGATGAATATTGTCAGCGGAAAAATGATAAGACTCTAATGGGTGAAATAAATGTACGGGAGAAAGATACTAATTAGATGTATCCGAAAGATAATGCTCCTCAACAATGAGAAATTCTTTTAGGGACCGGAAATGAATGGAAGGGAAACCCTATATGTCTGACGCACGTGTGTAAAAGTAAATTGAACAAAATGCATCGATGGCAGGGTAAGAAATAAAGAGGAAATGAGAAAAAATGACGCATATATCCCATCCCTTATTCTCCGGACGTATGTATCGTGCAGTGCGTATATACACGTACAATATGCCTTGAACGAGGGTGAAAATACAGACTATTCGAGCTGCCGTTTAGTTAATATAAAAAATACGAAGAATTTTGCGCTTCGATATTACGCCGGTGGCGCTAGTGTCGCCCGACTGAATCTCGATTGTTTGGACGAAGACGTGAAAAAAAAAAAAAAAAAAAAAGGCAGAAGAGGAAGGAGTGACCAGTGCTGTTATCAGTATTGAAAACAATTTGAAATGCTGATAGGAAACGTTGGGAAGCATCACGGAACGGAGGCCACCAAATGGTTTGCGGGTTTAACGCTCGAGGGTGTGGAGTCCCTCGAAAGGTGTCCTGAGGAAACGACGGGGAAGGCCTAATGTAATAATGGACATTAATGACATTGTACTCGGTAGCTTTTGACGCTAACGGTGTTATAATTAAATTCCAATTTTTTTTTTTTCAACTACCTTCCAGTGAGTTATTAGGAAGCTCGGTTAAAAAACATTTTCCTTCGCGTAACAATATGTACGTGTAGGCGTGCATTTACTAAGGTTAAATCGACAACGGTTTTAAAATAGGAAGCTAATTTGAGTGTTAATTTTAAGTCGCTACTTGGGGATAATTATATATTTCTAAATGAATCTGCATATCGATGACTGTCAAGGTAAAATTGAATCATCGGGATCAACCGGTAGCTCTTGGGGTCTGTAGCGTCGTGTCGCAGGCGTTGCGGGCAACGCCCACTGAACCACTTGGCGTCGCTTCAACCCCCGGGTTACCCTGAGCCAACTTACTACCCAACTACTCAACTCGCTATTCAACTCATGCTGGAAACTAGAAGCTCGAGGCTCAAGATGCTCGGGGCGAATAAAATAAGAGCAGAGAAAGGGAAAAGCACGAGAACAGAACCAGAGCGGTAAATAGGGGATGATCAAGAGCGATCATGACGTTAAGAACAAGGACGAGGTGTGGCGACCCTGAAGAAGTAGCGAGGTGGCGTTAGAGGTAGAGTGATGCATAATTTGTCGACCACGCCTTCCACCTACAACCCCTTTAACAGTCAGCCACCCTCTCCCGCACGCACGCACGTCCCCGTACAATCAAACAAGCGGGTTCCCGGTTTAAGTTAGATTCGATGACAGGAGCCGAGCGCGTGTAGCGGGACACTTATGGCGAGACGCGAGGCGCAAAACGCAAGAGGGTGAATTAGGGTTTAGGGGCGGGAGGGGAGTAGTATACATATTACACACCCCGAGTACAAACAGAAGGGAGGATATTTGAGCACCGGGGTACCTAAATATGAGCTTCCGAGCAAGGAGCCGTGATCATTAGGTTCGCTGTTTGTTCTCTCATTGAATCTACGACTAGCGGGAGGTTCTAATTGTTACGTCATCTTCGTTTCTTCGGCTCGTTCGACAATCGGATCGTCCAAGTGGTATTCGTAAGAGGCGTAGGCATCGAGCGATAGTCTACGGGGTCCGGGATGACAGGGGCCGAAGGATGCTGCGCAAGTAGACATCGAGGAGGCCTGGAGGATCTGCAGTAGAGGAGACGAAGGATTGGGTGCGTGAACAAAGGTCTAGGTGGTCGGATAAGAAATAAAGAGAAAGGATGGTAGACTGAGTGAACTGACCTTGCGCGTGGACGATGCCAAGGTGGGCGACGACGATGATCAGGATGACGAGAAACGGATGTGTCGGGAACGTCGACGTCGAATGACACCTCATCTTTCCAGTCCTTACGCGATGGTTGCACCTCACCGCACTTTCTCGATTTCGCCTTTCCTTCTACCTGGGCAAACACCTCGTCACTTTATCACTCGGTGGTCGCGTTGTCACTTCGTCACACGGCCACTCTGTCACTCGCTGTCACACTGTCACACTACCCCACTCCCTCACCTCCCTGTCAGTCTGTCACTTTGCTACTCCGACGCGCCACTTTGATCTTTCGAAAACGTAAGGCTCACCAGCCATCACGCTCTTCGTGTACCGATTCCTCTATCTTCCTTGTCCACTGTGAACCAATCGCGAGGCCTGGGAGAAGCCTGGACCTGATGGCAGGACTTCGACCGATCACTTTAGCCCTGATGTTCAGCAGCTCCGCCCTGAAAGCGTCAGGTTGATAGAAAAAAATGATATCATCTTGCGAGACCTTAAATATTAAATATCTTATTCGAAAACCCTCTTACCATAGCCTAGTTCAATATAGCCCAACGCCCAAAACATAATGACAGTCACCCTTTCGCCCTTGACACGTCTATCATCCAAAATCGATTTATATTAATTCTTTATACAACGTTTGTATTGTGAGAATATTCCATTGTTAAAACACTGCTATCTCGTATATCTTGTGTCTCGTGATATAATCATTCTCTGCAGCAAATTTAAGATGTCTGGGGGGGGGGCGGCCTGTGGTCTGCAAGGACTTTGAGGTCGGAGGGGAGAAGATG
Organism: Trachelus iudaicus; assembly: GCA_030142595.1. NCBI lineage: Eukaryota > Metazoa > Arthropoda > Insecta > Hymenoptera > Cephidae > Trachelus > Trachelus iudaicus. Next base: position 1,297,661 of record JARQTH010000063.1, read on the forward strand.
ACGTTAGTGGTTAACGATGGTCGGGCTTTCGAAAACTACCAGTCAGAGAGTGCTAGCGATGGTGGTGGAGGTGGTGGTGGAGGTGGTGGTAGCAGTGGCGGGCGGGTTCCCTCGGAACAGCCAGTCCTGCCACTGTGAAACGGTAAATCGACTTTTTTGACGGGTTTTATCGTTGATGATTGATGAACTCGGAACACGTAGCGAGTCGCCGACGCCGCTGTGCTACCTACCGCCGCGAATCTTCCGCGAAGCCCTATTCACCCATCCACCACTTCATCTTCGTGTAATACCACTTCGGATAGCCGAGAAGGGCCTGCTAAGATCTCCACCCGAAAGGTAAGGACCCGAAATGTAAGGAATCAAGGATATAAAACTAGTTGGGTCAAGCCATTCTGCTTCGACCTTCTTCTTTTATGTTTTCACCAGCAACAACTCCTTTTCCATGTCGACCACTTTTCTTCTCAACCACCGAGACATGATTAAATAAAACCACTAAATGATTAATTGCAAGACTCTCGTGTTTTTTCGTGGCTGCTTGCCTGCCTACCAGCCGGCTTACCACCCATTTCTACCTCCTCTACTAACATCCTTCCTTTCGAACTTTAGACGAGTTTAAAGAACCACCCTACGGCTAAGTTTGTCCAGGGTGAAGTAATTCGATAGAGCGAAGCAAGAGAGAAAGAAAGAAAAAAGGAACTTGAAAAAAGTCTCGGAAATCCCCAATGGGCTCGAAATGCGTTACTCCCGTTATAATTTTTTTTTAAACATCAATCTCTAACAGCGTTTGCGTACATTTCGGTGGAATTAAAAATATTCTAAAAAATTTAAAATATCAGAAGAAGCGTCAAAAGTGTCCAAGGAATTTCTCTTTACTGTCACATTTGCCACCATTTTATATCCTCCATATTTCGAATCCCCGTAATCTCTTACTCTGACATTAAAAAAAGCCAAGTCTAACCCCGTTCGATCGCCATTAATCTACCCTTGTCAACGAATCAACCAATTTTTCAGTAATAGTAACAAAAAAGATGCAATTACCAAAACTGGAAGAGGTTATGTTTTTTCTTCTGGAGAAATCCCGCCTAGTCACTTTCGCGGGAAAATTAAATCACGCGTACGAAACATCAAACCAAATGACGCTGCGTGTTAAAACTATTGCAAAAATTCAATAGCATCAGAATGTCATCAGAGTCCATAACTCTGTTGTCGAAACTCACTATTAGTATTTTCAAGCACCGTGACTCAGGGTGCACAACGCGCTCTCGTTTCTTTTACGTTAAGGGATTAGCAGCGTCGCACAACAAAGGCATTACGCAGATTAAAATAGACGATGATCGTGACCTAAATTCTTTTTTGTTTATCAAAAGTCAGAGTCCAAAATTCTGGAAATATTATTGTACGAAGCGCGCACAGTCGTGTCGGATCAACCGGTGCGTACGAAATAATAAACGCGTACGCTCGCGTCGATCGCGGGCTCAACACTGGCAGGCGGAGGCGCCTCTACGGGAGCTTCGTAGTTCACGGCGCGTCCGTTCAGCGTCGCAACGCCCGCGGTGGCTATAAAACTCGCCACCACATACACCCCCATCATAATGTCAAGCAATCGGTGCGCCCTGCCGTTCCTCTATGCAACACGTTCGGCTGGATTCATGGTATTTGCCGAGTGATATATCGATACATACACTACTTCGATATATCGATATATCTCGTTCGCATCCGATATCTATCGTTAAGCCAAGCCGCGATTACTAAATTTATAACGCAGCATCGACTGGGTTACAATTAGTTGGATAAATAATTGACATACCGTTTTCTTGAAATAGCTCAATATCGTTATTAAAATGTTTAAAGGTTATTTCCAGAATGATAACTACGTTTAATATACGAGAAATTGGTATTCCATCAAAGTTCGAGGAACTCTTGACTCAAAATTAAAAATGATCTCTGAATATTGACTGGTCTTCCGTTAAGTAACGCCTCCGTCTAATTAGCTTCCAATATTCTTTCGAGATTCCGGATCATTAACTTTGAGCGGCTGTCGATCGTTAAGGATAATGAGCGATGACAGCTTCTCCAAAAGTAACACTGGGCTGCTTGCCCAACCTCGTAGCCATTATAAGTATTTTCAATATTTTCAACGTCTCCAGGCTTGGCTACCGGCATCAGACCCTGTCGATCTGTCGACGCTAGCGATTATGAGTCAGCCTAGTCCAGTTCCCGTATGGGGATACGGCGGGAGAGGGCGCCTGCGAGCAATGCCAGTGGGATTTGTATTCGTGCACCTAACTTCACCTTTCCAATTTAATTGTTAGTCAGTGGATGAAAGGGTGCGTTGGATATTCGATTCGTTAAAATCAACAAAATACATGAAAAACTGATACAACCAACTGATTGGAACCTGTGGAATATTGAAGCAATTGTTACCTTCTACAAAGAATTATTGCCAATCATTTTATTAAGTGCGTCCCGTTATTGAGAATTAAGTTGATGAAAAGTCAAAAGACTGTTTTTGGCATAAATCAAAGGTGATGGGGGTAAAGGGAGCTTTGTCACTTGCTGCGAGGAAGTACTTTCTGAAGTTGCTGAAGACACTTGAAGTTAGTCGACGATCGAAATGAGTGACCTTTTTTTTTTGTAAATTATCCCTTCATGCATATGTCTGTCAATAAACGAGGCTGTCTGCATTATCAAAAAGACGGGAATTAAAGGGGATAGAATGGCATAACTGCAAATAGGAGCATCGAGATAAAAAAATCTGGTGGATGAAAGTGATGATTAAAAAACAGACGATTACAAAATATATGTAAATATTTAAAAAAGGGAGTCCTGTCTGCAAAAGTCAATGAATCATAGCGCCATACGTAAGACGCAAGCCGAAAGATGGAAGCTGAAAGACGAAGCGTGGAAAAGGAAAGTCTAAAGGCGAGTTCTTAAAAGCGTCACTGGGTACGGGAGGGGCTCTTGAAATTTACATTTTGCCAGAGACTGCGGAATATTAATGCACGCCTCGAGACGTTAAAAAATCAGAGTCCCTCCTTCTTCGTCTGCTACTCCTCTCTTTATTTGACTGTGGTAACTCGCTGATTGTACTGATTGTGATTCCTTTGCTGGGATTCAAAAGTATACGTATAAATGGCGGATCTCGAATAATCTTTATCTTCGAAAAAAAAATGAATCTTATCAATCTCACGGTACACTCGAACCCTACATTTGCTCAGGACTGATTAAAAACTCCTACCAGACAGGATCCGACTTTTGTCAAACTCCCATCAATACACTTTTTTCCAGTAATACCACCGTCAGACAGATTACGTTTAATAAAGCCATATTAATCCTTGCTATTTCGTTTATTACTTACCGTAAAATGATCGAAGGTCAAATATCGAAGTTCTCGTGTATCCATTTCCAGTAATAAACAATAATGATGGCAGTCGTTATCCTTATTTACTTCGCGCCTTCGTTGCACTATCCTTCTTTTCATCGAGTCCGATCTTCCCGAAGCTTTCAGCGACAAGCTTTAACGCGCTGCTCGCGAGGACTGAGTATATTAACGAAGACTATAAGCCCGACCTTTTTACTAAATTGTCAGGTTAAAGTTTGAAGCGAGACGGCAACGATATTTAATGCCTTCGAGACACGCGACCTATCGTTTCCAACGATGTCGCCACTGTCGTGAGTGTCGCAGGAACTGTGGCTGCTGTCGGTACTGTAGACACGTCGCCCAGGCTCCGATGTGAACGGGGTCACGAAGAATACGAGATCTAGTCAAACCGTTTCGTGTTTCATATTATCAGACATCCCTTATCAGTGATTGAGTATTTTCGAAATGTTTACTTTTGACTCTGCTCCTTATCTCAATCGATATCCTTGCGTCAGTCAATCTTATGAATCCTTTTGTTGTCGCTCCCTTCGGATCGACCTTCAAAACAGACCTTCCATTTCCCTTTACGAAATAACCCGAAGGTTTCAAGAGGATGAAGGAAGGATGCCCGTTACATGTTAGGAACGTGGCTGTCTATAACATTAGACGAGGTTATTCCTTCGTAGGGGAGAATTTTTTCACAGCAAGACCTTCTTCGATCTCCGGGCAAAATTAAAAGGATGACTTCGGTATCTGTCAATCGATTTGATTAAGAAAAGATATTTTGAGGTATCCAACGCCTATCTAAGATCGAATCTTACTTTTTCCTGTATATTTTATGTTACCAGGAAGAAACCCGCGTCCTCGTGTTAGCGGATCCGCAGATGTGCCTTGTCGCGACGTTAACCCCTAATAAACCACAACGTAGATAATCGAATACACGACGCGTAACAAGCTCAGAGCACCTACGTACAACGTTGTGCAGCAGTAATTTAGCTACCATTGGTTTGGTCAATAGCCAATTCCTATTTGGCTCGTCTCCAAGTGACCAAACAAACCGGCCACACCGCGAAAGGTCCAAGAGAACAAGAGAGCCCTAGTCTCCCACGTCCCTACCCTACAACCCCTTAGTAAAGTGCACGGCACTCCTTGCACTGGCAACTGCAACATACTTTCACACCTCCCACGTACCTCGAGATTTCATCCACGAGCACCCTCTACAGTCATATCGAAGACTCCACGATTCAATATCGCATCCCCTCTTTCGTCATTCTACATTCCCCATCATCAATGGAGCATCCTGAATTACATTTTCCTCATGGTTCACATCTCCTCCAACGCATATATCAACATCGTCATGTAAATATTTATCAATAAAATTTTACGCCCCTTCTAACTTACGAGGTGAGCAAAGTCTTGACTTCTCATAAAGAAAAAATCGTAAGCTGTACGTGACGCATCCACCCTAACGCCCCCAGGGACTCAATTAGTAACAACCAGAACATAGTTTCATTTAAGTAACTCTAAAGAATATACTATCCGAGGGTGTCTGTCCTTAGGGACTGACAATACTCCCAGGAACGACACATCATATCCAAGTGGCTGACGGAGAGGGTAGACAGACTTGATAATGCATGATATTGTTCCAAGAGTGACTCAGCGGCCGCCTGTCTATCTGTCTGTTTGTCTGTCCTCTGCTCTCAATCTCTCTCTCTCTCTCTCTCTCTCTCTCTTGCTCGGTCATTCAGACCGTTGCTCATTAAGGGCCACACGCTATCGCTCGGCTTCGTAGACGTCAATAACGTGCACGTAGGTACATAGGGTGAAGGTGCGTGCGTGCGTATCGGCCTGCGTGCATTCCCAGATGTATGTAAGCTCTCTAATACTAAATACAGAAGCGCATATTCATATGAGAAACTGCATGAGACTGCTGTACGAGAGCAATTCCTTTCTTTTTGTTGGTTGTATTTGTCAAAATGGCTGCGGCAACTATACGAAATAACGTGAAAAAGAACAGATGCGTATCTGACTGTCATATATATTGTCTCCCTCCGTCCCTTTCCTTATCATTGTTATTATTATCGAGTCACTCGTTAAACTCAGAGAGGCGTGCGAGCGTTCCCATTGACTCATGCCAGTCGTCACATATGCACTCTGTCTTGCCCTTTTTATTGTTTCACGCATGAATATTACCAGAGCTTAACCATTACTACGTACGTATACGTGCCATCGCTTTCTTTACTGCTCGGCAAAGTATTAGTGGGAGTTAAAATATTCCTGCTGATTGTACAATCCATTACAGTACGTCGTTTGTTTAAGGACTGTTGATTTTTGAATTAAGAGGTAAAAAATGACTGCAGATACGTTTTATCGTCTAAGCATGAATTATACCCGCGATGATAGGTCGAGAGGTACAAATTTAAACGTGCTAAATTTTGTAAGTTCAGCTTGGATTTATTCGTGTCCAAAGAAAAAAAAAAAAAAAAGAGAGAGAACCTGAAAACTAATCGATGAAAGTGAAAGGGGAGATGAGGGGGTGGAGGAGTGGGAGACGGTAGCTGAAAAAAAAAAAGAAACATCGGAGAATATATGTCGACGCGTGGCCGGAAGTGACCGGAAGTCGCGACGCGTTGGCATCTATTTTCCCTGGCAACCGATGCTCAGCCACTGGAGGATTTTTGTGGCATCCTGCCAGCCATCCTCGGGGACTGAAAGATGGAACGACGTATTTATTTACCAGGAAAGACGTTCGCGAAGCCACAACTTGCAATTCGCAAACTGGCGGCCCCGCCCGTACCCACGATAATGGCGATTTTATGTTACGATTCCAGAACCGTCCGTGCAGTTCCGCAACGTACCGCAACCGCGCTCCACTGCAGCGCTGCAATGGCTTTTACTTTTGGTTCCTTTTATTTATTTTTTTTTTTTTCCTTACCTCCATGCACATAAACATCACGCACTGAAAACTTTCAGAACGCTCTGCCTATACGGAAAAGAGCATCGTCCATCATGACTTCCGTTGATACGCTGCGCGTATACCGGGAAGGCAAGGGTCCATTCGAATTTCACTGGCAAATCCACCATTTCAGTACGTGCGTTATGCCAATGTACATACACAGCACAGTTATCCGTCTACATAATACCTACGTGTTTACATTCAATGCTTGTACCGCGTACAAATTACACGGTACGTACACTCCTGCGTAGAGTTCCGTTTGGACCAAAAAAAAACTTACAGATATATAAAAAAAACCTGATACCCGTGTAACCTATTCCACACCGGCAGAAAAATTTCCCAAAAAATAACGAAGACGATAGAAAATCGAAGATTGTTCATGCTGGGTGTAAAGAAAAAGGAAAGAGGAAAAAAAAAAAAGAGAGAAGCGTGATTAAATTTCCGTTCGCAGTGTAGGGGCTCTGCCAGTATATAAAGTACGTAAGCCGTAACATGCCTACGTATAAGGTGACTCGGCTCAGCTCGGATCAGCTCAGCTCAGCTCAGGTTTCCTGTAGCTCGGCTTCGGCTATATTGATATGTAGTAGGCTTAGCCCATTCTCGGAGATATTTATTTTTATATCCCACGAAAAACCTATCCCGAGGAGCTATCCTTGCTCTACCTCCGTCTCTCTCGTCCACGAGTCGCAAGTTCTCTCCCTGGAAGAACTACCCTCTTTTCGGTATTCTTCAGGACCATCTTCATCCAGTCACCCCCTTTCCCTCCCCCCAAGATATCACGTACTTCGCCCCACGTGTCTACCCTTGACGTATCTGTACTAAATATCGAGATTCCACGTATCCACATTAAATTGTTACGAATTGATATTAAATTTCTCAAGCATCCACGGCGCGAAGCCGTCTTGGAAGAACCTGAGGAAGGCGGTTGTCGATTATCCCGTGCGGTAGCAGCACCAGGTCCTCCTCCCTCCCGTGACGCACTCCTCGTTACAGCAACGATTTAACCCCCGTTGACCTCGCTGCTTTGCCTTCAACCGGTCTCCTACTCGTCATCGTCGCCAGCAGCACCAGTACCGGCTGCACTGGTGCTGCACTCAAGAGTACATAAATATGTATACGAGTACCAAGTACTAATACGTGCGTACGAGGCTGCGATTAGTACGTGCTTCGGTCAAACGATAATTAGATGGACGTTACCCTTACGGGAATTGGAGTAATTAGATTTAATTGGCACGAAGGTCCGTACGGCTCTGGCCTCTTGGTCTCCTGCTACACCCGTTTATTATATTTCATTCTACGGCCTCGGAGCTTAATGCGTGATTCGAACAGCCATGTACAGTAATCCGTATGTCTGCTGCAGGTAGATACGCTATAGACGCGAGTTTACACGTTAATTTATATTTAGCACGTATTAAGGGCGATTCTGAATCTATTTGTGAATTTTCGGAACTCGAGCAATCGTCAAAAATTCTAATGGAAGGGTCGATCGGCGTCCGGTGGGCGATACGATCTTAATTTTTTTTGGAAATAAAATTTTTCATTGCCATTAATTTTTCATTCGCACGCGCGCATTTATTTATTTCTCTCTGGTAAAAACCACGGGACTGTCGGGTCGCGAAGCGTAAGGACGATATGGGCGAAACGACGAAGGGGTGGGGTCACCCTTAGGTAATATCAACATTTTCATTAGGGAGCAACAAAGGCAAAAGGATTCGCGCACGAGGGTAGCTGCGCACAAGGTAATAGTGTATAACATTTATTTTCGAGCCTCTGGCACCTGGGAGGTTCGAGTAGAAATATAAAAGTACAATGTTATAGGGGATAGGAGGAACTGTAAAACGAAATTGAGAGAAACGAGGGCGCAGCCCGATTGTTCCGTATGTACAGGGTCGGTGGGGAGGGGGGTGGGGTGGTGCGAGACTAAAAAATGCACGATGCGTACGGCGAGGGAGGGGGGCATATCAGCCGGAAAGAAAGCCGGAACTATTATAATTGAAATTGAAATTGAAATCGAAATTCTAATGGAAATTGAAGGAAGTGCTGGAGATCTCTGCGGGGCAGTTCAGACTGGAGTAAGGAGGAACCTACTCTGAATGTGGAGGAAATCCTCGCACTTTGGAAATTGGCTCCTAAATCGTAGTGGGTTATTCCGATGAAGCTAGAGCCTGTTAAATTATCGGGCCTAGAGAGGCAGGTAGGAGGACGTCGGCGTCCCGACGCGTCGAAAGGTCCGATTTAACGATGAACGAACGATCGAAATGTCAAAAGGCTTGAAATGGCGAAATAAAAAGTCTCTCTGATTTTATAAATTTGCATTTTTAAATATAGCGCCACGTTGATCTACACGAAGATTAGCATTGACGTCCATTTCAAGAGAATCGATATCGGAATCGATATCGAAACTCGAATTTGAGCAAAGTGTTATATATTATTTTGAAGACAATAAACAGTCAAATATATCCTATTTACTTTTATTAATTTTCATTCCGTGATATATTTTTGAATATCTTCCGTATATTGTTATTTAAAAAAAAAAATTGAAAATACTCCTTAATACGGATACCCGGAATTGGCTTAACGGCAAGTTCGATAAGGCCGCAGAGCCTATTTGCCTGAATGGGCAAGCCGTGCGAGGAGGGACCACGAGTAAGGAAGAAGTATAGAAAGGGGGATGTGAAGTAAGGGTCGAAAGGAAAACGTCCTCTCGCAGGCAGGAGGTCCCAACGAGGGTTTCCTTCCAGCGGCAGGACCTATCGCAGGAGGGGAATTACCGCCAACAGGAAAACTGAGAGAGCTCGAGGGAAGAGGGATAAGGATGAGGCCGAGGAACCGCGAGGATCGTGAGAATGAGGGTGAGAGTGTCCGCGCCCGGGCACGTCCCGAAATTATACCGATTCAATTTAATTTATAAGAAACCCTTCGGTCCGAGGTTTCGGACTCGGATTTGGATTCGGATACGGACGTGGATACGGATATAGGGATAAGCTATCCCCGAGGCAAAGCGCTCCGGGCCGACCTCCTGCGACCTTACCACCCCCTACGTACCCTCTACGCGCAACGATATTCCTGCGCTTATCGCTTCCCTTGGACGATTTTGATCCTCAATTCTTGATCCTACGTTCTTCGTCCTTCCTGATCTCATCCTTCCTTGCTCCTCCTCACTTTTTACTTGCTATTATAGCCTTGCAACTACACCCCTCAATATTTTACTCACCGTCCCAACCCCATGCGACATCCTCATTTCCTTCCTGAGACATCCCTTTATTGCCTGAACTCTCTTTTGCCATGCCGACGAGATCTACGTCCGTTTACATGCTCAGCAGACCCTGCCCATCGTTCGTCACCATCCTGGCGTTCCGGTCGGTAATGTAGATTCCAAATAATTTTAAATGATCATCCACGATACGATTTTCTGAAATATTTTCAAAATTTTCACAGAATCAAATAATCGATTCTAAATTAAATTAATGACAAATCCTGATAGTATCTATGATTACGATACGTCTGATACCTTTTTTTTTTTGAAAAATTCAAACGACTGTTACTCCAACAGGCAGGAATGCCTTGCCACTGGTGAGCTTTCGCGAAAAGCGGCTTGCCGTTGAATTTGCCAATTTACGTGTTTGACAAACATCACAGAGCGTGTCAACACATTAGGAAATCGCAGGTGGTACGGCGAAGAGAGTGGCGAAAGAGGAAAGTATTGCCATCGTGTCAAGAGATAGCAGCCACACGGTGAGCTTTAAGTCGATAAGAACGTGAATCCCAGTAGTACCGGAAAAGAGACATTTCCCAAGAAATGTTGCTTCACCCAAAATTCTATCCTGGGAAGCTTTATTTCTTATCCAGTACCACAAAAGACAAAGAACCCCCCCCCACCCACTGAGTCACGCTTCGGCAACGTTACTCCCAGACATCCAGGAACCAACTCGAACCACCTGCTTACGACTCTACCAATAGAACATTCCAATGTGGCTTTCCAGCATTCACTGAGGTCGTTTCCTCTCGCCGGAAACTATGATTAATCAATTTCTACCTACGTCATCGTCCACGACCTCTCGCCTATCGAACCTTCTATAACTGCTAGGATATTTACGAGTCTCCCTGGCAAAAAACTTCTACCTCGAACTTTTCACTTCCTGTAATGTAGTTAAAGTACCCTTTGAAAAGTCTTTACAGCCCAACACGGTATGCTACTTCGCGTTAACGTACAGATGCGCAACGCTGCGCCACTCTCTGGCGCTACGGTAAAGTTACGTACGATAACGCTATACCCTAGAGCAGGAAGAACGATACGCAGTTCGTAATCGATACGGGCTGAATCGACGCGGCTAAACCGTAAGCTCTTCGCACGCAGGTGCAACCACCAGCTTACCGGCGTCCCGACGCACCTACTTTACGTCTCACTTTCGATCTCGCTTTCTCCTTACCTACCTATTCGCATAACCTCTTTATCTCTCTCTCTCTCTCTCTCTCTCTCTCTCTCTCTCTCTCTCCCCCTAGGCTCTCTCTCGCGCCTAGGCGAGAGCGCGTTCCTTCCAACACCCTCCGTCATCAACCACCTCTCCTTCATATTCTATAATTCGTACAGCAGCTTCTAGAGCGTGACTATTTCCACTGCCCTCTCGATCCAATATCCAGTCTCCGTCTGGCCTGGCTACTCTTGACTGGGTGGTCGACTGATTCACTGGCGTTACATAGCCAGAGCCAGTTTCCGGACTAACTATTAACTTCATTATTTCCTGGAGGCTGTATTCCGTTTTATAGCCAATAACTCGATCGCGTGCACCCTCTTGTATTTTTACGAGAGGAAATTCTGTCAATACTTTCCTCGGGCACTGGTAGACTCTGAGTCTCATTTTTCTGCTTTTATATAGGTTTTTCTTTTTTCGTGGATAAACAGTGGGGTGAGATGGGAAGGGAGGCGTCGAAAAAGATCCCAACCATCCTTTGAAAGTTACTAAGTACTCTTAATCATGGGATTTATTAGCGAGTGAGCGATTACTCTTGTAAGTACAAACATAACCTGTTAACCTTACCGTATCTAGCCCGATAGCGTTAAAAGTTATCTAGCCCATTGCCAAACTGATATGAATCTAGTGACGTCATTCGACTAGTGGAGAAAAATGTGTAAAGATTTTATGCTGGCGTTACCTTTGACTTTGACATTGGATACGGATGACAGGAGGATATCGGATGGGCGACCGCAAAAAGCGAAAAATTCCAAAGTTATTCGACTCACGAGGCAAACTAATAACGACGTTTAAAAGCTCTAATATTTTCCGGCGCAGCTCACCGGGAGACTTTCACACGCGAAAACTTTAGATCTTATAAGAAAAGTTAGCACTCCAACTCCGCTCTCACTTCTTCTATCTTCCATAACCTACCCTTTTTTCCACACGGTCCGCGCCACCCACGCGTCTTCTGTATAGTCTCATCCCCCCAGTTGATCCCACGGAACTTCAACCCTCATACAATATACTGATATCCACGGGTAGCGTAATATACTTTTAATTTCCGTATTATGAACTTCCTGGTATCAGCATCAAGAGCGGCTGGGCCGACGGTTATTCTAAATTAATAGCTCCATAGTTACCTGTACAATTGTCCGTATATCTGTATTCATATATGTACAAGGGTAGCCACACTTGACTCCCCGGGATTTGTCCTGTACCAACATGAATGATTTAATAGTTTTAATTGTTTTAATAAATCCAGTAACATCGAACGACCGGGAGTTCCCACAGAGTCACAGATGCACGCGGATAGATGGCGTGAAGTGCGAAGAAGAGGTTTAGGCCTGACGGCGGATAGTACAGAGTTGTCCGCGAGGGGCGCTCCCGTCGCCGTGCAACCGTGACAATAACAAGCGGAAAGTCGCTCGTCAATGACGAACCCGAGATAAAGTTTTTTTTCGGGAAAAACTCCCGGAAAGAAAAACACTTTTATCAAGTTCAGACACTCGGTGAACTTGGTGAGAGATAAAAGAACTCTTGTGAGCTCCGTGCGAAGTTTAACCATTTAATATAGCTATATATAGATACAAGCCGAAGATTATTCGTTGCCCGAGCGACGAGACTGACTGAATGTATTATTCTAAACAGGGCGTCGCGTCAGACAAGGGTTGCCGGAATGTGACGCTCGCCGGAAGATTAGTAGCACGAACAAGCGTCGTCGCGACGTCGACGGGAAAGAAGGGATCGTACGTTCATTCGCTCACGCTACCTTTTCGCCACCTACTGCCACCATTTCCAGCCCCCTCGGGCCACCTTCGATGCGTTTATTTGACACCTCGAGCGACAAACGGCCGCTATATTACCTTTCCTCGAACTCTAACCTCTGCTACGCCGTACAGCCTCCCGCTCTTCGCTTCCTCCTCCCACACCCTTCCTCCTCCTCCTTCATTCTCCTTTCCTTCCGCCACTTCGCATTACTTCATACCACTCGATAGCTGCTTCCATACCATTCCACGCTATTCAACACCAGCTCGCAGCACAATGCATCGGTTTATACATGCAGACACAATCGATACTCGGACTCTTTGAGATGTCAGTGACATTAAACGATTCTCTATACGACGGCATTCCTGGATGGAGTTCCTTCCCCTGCTTCCTGGTGCCTTCGGTACGTTCCCTGAATGCTTGAGTCGTGCCGTCCTGGAACTGGTATTATTTAGCCTTTAAAGAAAGATTATCTTCTGCCGGTTAACATGACATAATATCTGCTTGAATTATTTTAACAGGAAGGGAGGAGTTCGCACCCGTCGAGACTGTGACAACCCCGACGCCAGCAGTGTCACACTTCGAAATGTTTATAATGAGTCTTTAAGAGAGTGTCATGGCGTTTGCTTGGTGCGACCCACCTTTCCGCTTCCTTCGATTCTCTATTTTTCTTCATCTCCTTCTCCTTCTCACGCCAACCAGCAACCAGCAGCTCGAGAGACTCACACACCATCATCCGCATCTAGACTGCTTCTGCTTCGAAGACCGTTAGTCTCGTTCTACGAGCTCGTAATTAGCTCATCGAGCTCATTAAAAGTTAAGCAGTCTTGTTAACCGGGTCGCTCGGGTTCTTTTAATCCAAGAACAACGAGGGTGGAAACGGAAAGGAGAGCGAAAGTGTTGATGAACGATAAGTGCTCATCGGATGATGTATATAATACGCATTCTACGAACCTTACGTCATGCCTTAACATCTCATTATTCAGATTATCCTAGATCTATTCCAGGATCCTCACGTGCACGGCAGTCGGGTCACGATAGTCAAGAATTCTGTGGAATAAAGCGAAACGTTAGGAATGGTGATAAAAGTAGAACAGAGAGGGGTTATATGAGCTGGTACCCGAAGTAAAGAACATTGACGTGCGTTAGGGGTCGTATTCGAGAGAGGGATGATAACAGGAAGGCGTGACTCAGGGTGGAGTACGTACACGGTCTCTCTGCTTCATTCTGGTCCTTGGTAAAGCGTGTGAATTTTTGGAGAAAGTGGATAAAAAGTGGACAAATAAGATGCGAAAGATGAAAAGAAGCCGATATCCGGTTAGCTGTGCATCCGTCTATCTATTTGACGGGCGTCGTGATTCCTTTGCCACGTGAGAAATCCAGCGACGTGTTTCGGAGTCCTGTGCGTCCGTGCTGAGGCAGCATGTTGGAAATTGGAAGGGACGCGAGAGGCGTCACGGCGTTGATAAACCAATGAGCGTTAACGATCACTTTCCAGGTGATTTATGGCTGACAATATTAGCTCTATAATTGCTGAAATAACGCATAGCAGTTGTCGCGCAAATAACGTGAAATTCCATTCCGTTCGCGAGCTCGCGAAAACTCCTACCTTGGAACTCGGAAGCCATATTAATAGTCGACACTTAAGAGTTTCATTAAGTCGCCGCCGCTCGATCACCGCCGCCGCTCCTTCTGCTTCATTCTGCTCCATCTTCCCCCGAACGTTCCTTCTGTTCCTTCCATTTCTTACGCTTCTTAAATTGCCGCGTCGCCTCACCGCACTCTCGCCACAGCACAGCTTCCGGCTTCCGGCTCAATCATCATTTCGGCTTCAGCTTCGTTGCCTGCAGCTACGACAGAGCCGATCGATAAAACGGGGCGCACGTTTTCCGTAAATAACGTGACAAATAAAATGTCCAGTAACACAATAACACGCTCATTAAAATGCGCGAGCTATTCAAATAGGGGTTCAATTTTCCTCTCAAACGAGCTCACGTTCCGATCTCGTTATGCTCGCTTTATGGCGCCGTCGCGTGCACCTACAGATTGATCTTGTTCTTTGACACGCGAATCCTCAGTTGTTTTACGTCGAATCGTCTCACGCAGCACTGAATGCGATCAAAGTCAAGACGGACGTGCAAAAGAATTCATCCACTAAGAAAAAATGTCCGATAGCAGTGGGACCTTTACTTTCGTGTCTCTTCGTCACTGACTCCATTTTCCAATCGCACAGTCACCCACTTATCCAATTCCTTGGTTCCTCTCGGCGTCTTCGTATGCCGCTCGTCGGTTATCCAAAGAAATGCCGACGACATAACCTGTAAAAAATGAGACTTTAACATACGAACGGCACGAACGAAAGACCAATGATTAACATTAAAATTTACCTAGAGGCAATAAAAATTCCATTTTTATCTTTTTTTATTTCAAGTTTCACCCATTTTCATCAATTTTCGGTATCCTGGGTCATGCTTGGTCTCTTATTTGGTCTCGTGGCCGATAGGGGAGACGAAATTGCTGACGTTGGGAAATGCAGATATCCACAAGCCGAAATCGGCTCTTTGACGATCTTTAAAATACTTCGCGATGGCAATGCCGGGAGGACGGACGGAGAAGGACGGAGAGAAAGAGAAGCAGAAGAAAGAAACGGGAAAAAGAGTTATCGGTACGTTGAGTTTCTCGAATATAAATCGAAAGAAGATTCAGCCAGTGATGTACGAACTTTTTAAAGGCATCGAACATTATTGGAATTTATTGGCCCGAAAATTGGGACGCGCTAAGCCTCCAAGTATTACGTTTTTCTCTTTTCCTCTTAAAGACCTGTCCATTTCCCTTTTTTACTTTCATCCTTGCCTCGCTTCTTTCTTTTCTTCCTTTCTCACTTGGCCGCCACCCCGGGGCGCATCCATCGAGCCATCTGTCTCTTCGGGCTGCAGTAAGGGATGCCACCCCAAGCGTTCACCCATCCAGCATCTAGTGATGTATCTCCAAGTACCTAATACCTATGATTCAATCCCGTCATTATCGCTAACCAACGAAATCCGTCTATTTTCCTTGATACCCAAAATTTCTAATTTTTTTTTTTTTTACTTTACCCAACCAAAAGACAGCTTCAACAGCCGCAGTAGAGAAGTTTGATTAAACCATGTCAATACGAGATGCCTGAATTCTTGGTAATCAATGAACGAATAATTTATCCACTTACTAATCTTTTTCCTTGCTCGTTTTTTTTTTTTTTTTTTCCTATTTAATCGAAGCACACCCACAGAAACGAAAATGAGAAAGAGGGGGATACGCGTAGAAAGTTGAGTAGGGAAAAGTTGATGGGATTCCTGGAAAACGGAGGCATCTCCGAACGCGTAGCCTGGAGGCTTGCTTAACGACTAAAGTCGCTCGGATCTTCTCGGTTACGTTCAGTCTTCGCTTCGCTGAATAGTAGAGCTTCAACAACTTCGAAACGAGCTAACCAACCAACTAGCTCGCAATAACCCCTGTGCTGCGTCTTAATAATACCGATACGACTGGAAGAAGCCTCCATTGTTCCTCATCTGTTTCCACTACTCCGTTTATTGTCTTACGTCATCCACCTTGAGTTTTCAAGTTTGAATCGGTAGTAACTGGTATGAATATTTCTTGAAATACCATTGTCATACCCGTCAACAAACATCATCGGTTGTCCCTAGCAACGAACAACGTAACATTATTAAGCACGAACCTCGCGTCACATTAAATTTAACAACGTTACATCACTTTATGGAAGAAAATCATTAAATTTAATATAATTAAATCAATGCCTGTGACGTCGATAACGCACGTATACGCGTTCAGCCGTACGTCCCTTACAACCCTTTATTCGTTTATCCGGAAGGTCGCGTGAGACCACGAGATGACCTCTTGGAAGAATTCGTCCGGTAATTCACAGGCGATTGAAATAGTTGAGAAGCGATCCGAAATGGGCTGCTGCTCTTATTGACCGTTGATCATTGACCATTGACCGTCCGAAAAGCTCGTCTCTCGCCTGGCAGGGCGATTCGCGAGAGATGCCAAGACTGGGCGATATTGAAATCAACGGCTGGAAAGGAAAAGTTAGCACGTGCACCGAGCGTGTAAGCGCACAATGAAAGAGAGGGTATAGGAGAGAAGAGAGAGAGAGAGAGAGAGGGGCTACGAGAAGCCTGGACAAACCGGTGAAGTTAGGGGTTGGAGGAATGGGGAAGTGCTGGCTATAGCGACGGTGTCCCTCTGGCGCGTGTGTTGGTGAGACAAGGAGAGTGAGACTGGACCATCGAACTTCTCTGTTTATCTCTCACTCTCCCTCTCGCCCTTTTCCCCCTCTCTCGCCTGTGCATAGTTTCGTTTACAATTACAGCGGCACAGCAGCCCAACCCTCGGGCCACCGGCAAACCGCGTACGCCCATTTAATTAATAGTTGCCGAGCGTCGCTTCGTTGCTTACGAAATTGTAACCGTGATTCTCGCAGCGGTTAATTAGAAAATTATGCTAGTATCCCGCGCACTGGATTCCTATCGAATGGGTTCTTTCTCTGCGTCTCTCACTGTTCACATCATAGCGCAGCAATTAGTTGACCTTCGACACTCACATGGCGATACTCGTGGGAATGGAAGAATATCACGTGACTGATCTGCAATTTATATTTTTTTACAATATATATATATATTTTTCTTTAAAGTTGACAAAATCACACTGTTGCCGCATTCGAAAATCATATTCACACTAGCACTGATATGCCAATGTCAATTCCAGTATTACCGTTAACGGCAACGTCAATTTCTAGTACTCATAACTGCCTGCAGGGAAGTAAATAGATACTGATAGTAACGCCATCGGTGTACAGTATTAAATAAAGAGAGATTCTGTTAAGCCAAAAGCGTTAATGGGGAAATTCGATGAAAGGGGTTGAGTATGTGTCACGTTTGTCAACCAGCTGTACATACATATGACTGACTGACTGACTGACTGACTGACTAGCTGGTAGCTGATATCAAACGAATCGAATTCACGAAAGGGGACCCACTCGGTGCTGTGTGCTCTATGCTTCGTAATACCACATTATATACTGTTTTCAGAGTTGCCATGGCATAACGACCATTGCGGCTACATTCTGCACTTGAATTTACCCTGATGTGCATTGTCGAAGCATGTTGGCGCTTTGCTCGGGTTCGGAACGATTGGCGACGAATCAAACTACAAGCTTCAAAGTGACAGTACTAGATGGCGGGCCGTTCGCAGGGGACAAGTTTATATAAGAGAGAAGGAGCGTTGAGAGGCAGATAGGCAGAGAATGACAGATGAAAACTCTATCCGTGCGAGAGTACATGCACGCATGTAGAATATTTGAGAAGAATGAGCGAATAATTTTTTAAATGTCATACGCGATCGCTTTATTCTACTTGGATGCTGCACAATGTAAACGTGAGTTATGATATATATTCCGTACTGTGTGTACGCATTGCACGTATACTATTATAGGTTATGTTTATGTTCATCCCTCGTGTCAAATTCTTAAGAATTCTAATGTCAAAGCCATTTTGATATTTTATAAGTACTTCGCAACGTCATGAAATCCTGTGTCGTAGCTGTTATATATTCCACTTTTTCTTTTAACGATCGAAGAATACCGTATGGTTTATGAAATTCTTACCTTACTGTTATTGTTATTACCCACATGACACCCTATCACGTAAAAGTGTGTGACTCCATAATACATGGATCTCAGTTATCAGATTCCTTCCCGGGGAGAAGCTCGTTTTTAACGTTGGACTCCACGTGACGGCACTACTGGGTGTTACAATATTAGACATAACCTTACTACGGGGATAAGAGGTCGTTTCATAAGCAATCCATTCACGCAATACGCGACTTATGGGGAACACGGTAGCTGCCAGTAATCTTTATTTGCACGCGACGACTACTCGCCCATTGAAGATCCCTTGAAAACCTATATGACCCATAACCTATAAGCTTGAACATTGAAACTTCAATCTTTAACCTTGCCAGCTCCTTCAACTTTTCCTGATCTCCATTCGAGTATTCTTGGGAGTCCCGTGATATTGCGAGAAGTGATTTATGCCAGGCTGGCGGGAACGCATATTACACCAAGAGACACTATCACAGGAACCCGTACCGATACTAATGCTTATGCCAATATCCTCGTGAATGGCCTTACTACTTCTCCTCTGGCCGTCCCGCCCATTGTCTCGCTCCCTCGTTTTCTTCTCATCTCTCTCTTAATATATCTTTTTTAATAGCTCAGATCAGTTCGGTATTGATATTCGCATTAGAAATAAATTTTCCGATTGAATTACAGTGTCCTGTTTCCTTCTATCTGCGACGACCTGTGTCACGCTTACGTCCGGTTTACACGAGTACGTTCGAAACCGGAAGCACGTGAAGGGACTGAATGTCCACGGCAGATACGAAACTTAAGAGAAAGGAAAAAGCGAATAGACTCTAAGAGAGTCCAAGTAAATGGGAGAGCAGACGTTGGCGTTGGTTTAACTCGTTGCGCGCAGCGAAAGCGGCTCGTTAGCGTTAATGAATAAGTAAGGTTAATTTGCGAATGGGTTTCACACTCCATACTTCCCCCACTCGCACCCGAGGGCATCCATTTCATTATCGAGGCTGAAACCTCCAAACCCTCGCTCGAGCCTCTCAACCCAGGTTCACCCAGTCGACGAGCCGTTGAGTCGCTTCGACCCTTCAACACCGTCCCACCCATTTCTCTCTCTCTCTCTCTCTCTCTCTCTCTCTCTCTCTCTCTCTCTCTCTCTCTCTCTCTCTCTCTCTCTCTATCGTCATGCTTGTAATTTTAAAGAATAATAGCCAATAACACTTTATCAACGTAGCCGTTATAATCCCTTAAACAATTATTTACAATGCCCACATTAATTAACAAAGACTTTACTCTTCATCTGACGATTTTTTTGTCCGACTGTAATTTCAAGAAAGGATATTTGATTCGACGACAACTTTGGCTATTCGTTCGATCAAATTTAAAAATAAGTTTTATTATAATGAAACGCAAGGCTCGTTATATATTTGTTAATGAGCACACCTGTTAACATGTTTCAAAATTTACCAAATGCCGACATTAACGTGGCTTTTCTCTTATCTACGACCTGATTTGATTATATAGTTTAATCGATACCATCACAGACTCATGGAAGGAAATGTCGAAAATTCATTGCGCCTAACGCGTCCCTTAAACTGCTGGGTAAATCTTGTTAACCTTACAAAGTGTCTATTATTATTATTTGCACGATCTGTATATACGTAAGTGATGATCGAATTCAAAGATCTATATTCGTTTCGAGCCTTTTCCGGTAGAATGATTTATGACTGAAATAAAAATCTCAACGATATGATTTCGTATGATGATCATTTTGATTTTTGAAGGCTTATCCCTGTTGCCGTCGTGCGACAATGATGGATCGTGAAATTGCTACTTTTGGAAGAGGATTTTTCATTTTCTGTCACTTGGTTAGACAATGGGGGACACTTATAAGAAGATGGAAACGGTAGACAATTATATTATTCAGGAGCGTTCACTCGTATCATACCTTGAACGGATAAAAATTCTATAGGATCATGATTATAATTTTCAAATCTTAACACAAAAGGGAATTAATATATCAAGAGACTTTTTGGCTTGTCGTGTAAAAGTTAATTTGGTTCTTTGATGTTTTTCACCTTTTGTGCGTTGAGCTTTTGATAAAGGAATTATTCATTTCTTGTCTGCTTAAAATTAATTACACGAAAATGAGAGAGAAAATATTATGGATTTCTGAGATCTATGAATCCTATTTAAATTTCGAATTAACTCTCCAAAAAGACAAGAGTCAAAGAGCACGAAAACAGTTATCCATGGCCGCTTTTGAATGGAACAACTTTAAGCGTTCTTTGTCCGATATTATGAAGGATTTTTTGGACTAAATAAACTTTAATCAGATTTAATTACACCCGACGGATCACGTAATGTTCGAAACGCCATTGAAAATTCTTATCCGATTGAATCGCCTCGTGCGTGTGGGCCTAAACTCACACACAAGCTTAACGCGACGAAGGAACGAAACAAAAGCCATAATTTTATCTTTAACCTTGACAGTGATACGTTCGACTCGTAAAAACTCAGACACACCATAGAATATGTAAACGAACCACATACCTTGTATACACGTACATACAATAAAAATCAAAGCATTATTTTATAATAAACTAAGATTCACGTCCTTTAGGGCTTTAATCCTTTTCTAGTCAACTTCCAAAACTTTCACCTTACATCAGCAGCTTTATATTTTCTTTTTTGTCTATAGCTACATGTACGAAGGATCAGCTTTTCTTGACAAGCTCCTGACTCCCCACGGGATAACCAGAGGAAGCGTTCCCGAAAATACGAATTCAGATAAAAAGCGACTTTTGAGACTGAGGCTAGCAGCCAATGTTAAACTGGCGGCGTGTTGGGACCGGCGCAACAAACCGACGGTACCTACGTACCTACGACGGAGGGAAGTGGTCCGCCCACGACGACGGACTCTGTGAAACTGAAGTCCGCTGTTTTAACCTTGTTTCGTAGCACGCTGTCTCGAAATGGGTACCCAATCCCGAGCATGCATTCGTGACAAAATTGAAAGACAAACCCTAATGAAAATAAAGACGATTTAATAAGTACATTCATATCGATGGAATTGAATTGGATCATTATCGAGCTTTTGATGGTTCCATATAGATATAAGTGAATAATAATTTTGTGTTATCAGTATTACCATGTTTTTGGTAACCATAATATTGGGAATTCGTTTGGACGCGGCCATATGGTGGTGATTGCTGATAATCGACAAGCATCATAAATAAAGATAGAAACATTAAAAAGTTATCGGAACGGATTCACAATCATTATCGAGAACACTTCAGTAGGAAAATTAGGAAGGATATTATCCTTAATCTATATAGATATATAAATCCGATGTCTATAGGATTGGAGGGCAGACTATTTCATATAGTGGATTCTGATAGGGGATGTAGAATATATCAAATTCTGATAAACAATGATGGATTGATGCGAATATTGGCTAGGGATGATATAATTGAACACGCTTATTTCTATTGTTACGTTGACACATATATATAGAGTTGATTGACGTAAATGATTCCTATACATGATCCGTAGCACTTGTTGATCCTATTGTATTATTTCGTGGGAAAATGCATTTCTAACTGAATGGAGCATGATGCACCCATGAAGGAGTATAAGGCATTCTAATAAAAAGATAAAAAGTCAATATCCGTTTCGATGCACTTGGATCAGAATGAAATTGGATATTTTTTATGTAAAGGCAAGAATTTATTGTTTGGGATTGTTCCTTCGGAGAAAGAGTGTTGTCCAATAAGATAAGCGAAAAAATACTTCTATCAGAAGGTTCAAATGCGCTCGGGTTGTTAAGGAGACACACATCTCTATATTTTCCAATAAAAAAAAGAAAATCTGAAGAATAGCCACGTGACTCCCAAAGCAAAATCCATTATTGTGAAAGAAATTTTTGTCTGTCTTATAGATATTTTTACCTTGATTTTCTCTCAAGCTTCCGGCCATTTTCTCATTTAATATCTCTCGGGGCATATTTCGTTTATGTTCTTCTTTGCCACTCTGAACAGCCCCTGCATAATGTGTAGTATTTCTTTCTTTCTTTATTAGAGCCATCTGTCGCCCTAACGTGGGGAGTCAATTCTTGATATTGTTATTCTTTGTGCTTCCATGTTGTTCTTACGAAATTATCGTCCCTAGAATATAATAGATATTACATTCAACTTTCACTGTCATCTCCCTTAGCTTTCTTTACTTTCTTTTTTTCCTCTTCCAAACATCAAGCTAAATAAAAGACGACCAGGTCTTAAAAAATGAAACCCACTGGCACCACCTTCGGCCGATGCGAGTGAGTTTTATTTCCGTTCCATAAACCAGTAAAACACAGCCACGCAAATATCTGAACCCAGAAGTTCTCTAGTAAAAATTCACGGTCGGAAAACGTCACTCGACCGATAGTACATTTCCTTCTGATCTAAGAAAAGTTTGACGGATTATTTGGTAATAGTTCTTGCGACTCCCAAAAGAGGGATGAATACGTTTTATCTCACAGTGAAAGACCGATAGACAATTTTCCTGCTTTATTATCGTATTCAGTCCTCATCTTGTCTTTCAAAAAAATCACGTAATTTTAGAAGGAACGGAAAGTGTATGGTACTTGCCATTTATAATTCTGAATGCTATATAATAAAATCCTGGGCTACCGATGGCTTCAATTTGTCTCGCTATACAGACTCGAACGTCTCATTCACGATTAACGAGCGCTGCGTCCATTCGAGTAATGGCAGCTACTTTCCCTTTTTCAACCAAGAACAAGTGGACACTAATAATGTTTTTTATCCATCATGATACACGACTTTAATTAAATCATGAAGATGGACCTGATCCCGTCTTACCGCAAAGTCCGTTACCTTACTAATTCGTATTTCTCTCGGCAGTGGCGCTAGTAGCGTTATACGATTTATTTGTTTCTTTGAACGACAGCTTGATGCACTCTGGCCCGTTTTCTTCAACGTGATTCAATGCATAAACTCCGTTTATCTTCAAAATACAAGTGTATGATTGGCTAACAGCACAGTTAAACCGAGTTTATGCATTGAACCGCGTCGAGGAAAACGGGCGTCTATGATTTACAACCTCTGCGTATTCGTGAGAAAGTAAAAGTGAGATGGAAGATGAAAAATCAATGGAAAGAATATTATTTGAGTATACAGTCCCTTGGAATCGGACTTTGACATTTCACATGCACACAGCTTTACCCTGCAGTGAGTTTTATCCAAGAAGCATTACATAAATGCATATATATATCTAATGTGATTAATCACCCACGCACTTCTGTCGCACCAATTTCAAATACCATTTCTATACTAATTCCATGCACAAGCTTCACTATATTTCAAGTACCTATCTGGTCCTGACGTAGATCTCGTGTAAGCAGAACTTACGATCAAGTTCCAGTCTATGAAATTCACGAAGAGAACGTGTGGATTACAATACCCGTATCTAACAGGAACAGTTCGTCTTGTGGGAAGTGTATGTCGTAGATCGTTTAGTGTTACGCCAAGTCGACCCTAATTTACGTTATACCCTCTCAACGGTTCAAATACTCAGGACCGTTCTTAAAGGAAGAATTATAATATCCCATTAACGAAGAACAAATTATAATAAAAGTTTCATCTTTTTTTCTCTAATTCTATATTATAACGCATTACATTTTTTGTTCTTATATTCTTCGGTGCTCACAACACTCAGGAATTCGTAGTCTGCTGAAACATACTCAGCCGTGTTTAGGCCACGAGTTCCTCAGATGTTTTAAAAAAGCGATATTTATTTTCCCGGTCACCGTAAAATAAACCCTGCTTCCTTCCTCAGTGCTCAATATTCAGATAGGTTAAAAATAACGTTCGACCTACGTCTAACAAGCCTTAACACCTGACGCAGGTTTTTCCCCATAATTACGAATACTTACGTCCATCATAAATTTCACACTCGCAACACCCATTATTACTTAGTAAAACTTATTATTCTTCATATTTTCGAAAATCGTTAGTCACGTGGATCGCACTCTGGCTTTGGAAAAAAATTCAATAATTTCGGAAAAGGGGTGTCTCAATTCACTCCCCATCTTCATCTGTCATGAGCTTTCTGGCTATTGTCTATTTTTAGGTTAATCATTCCACCATCGAGGTCGAATGACAGAAACGTGGATGCCTTGGTACTTTTCTATTTTTAATATTTATCTTTGTAAACATTTCTATACTCCCATTTATTGGGTATGTCTGTGTCTTAGGGACTTGCATATTACATAATCAATCCGTTCCTAATAAATTGACTAGAATTAATGTCCGTGCACTTCTCACCCCATTTTCCTTAATTCCAGCTCGAAAAAGCCAATCGTCGTTTCTCGCTCTGATAATCGATAAATTAAATCATTAACCGTTACATCATAGAACTAAACCTTTGTTTAACCATAAACAGTAAAAGCGGATTTAAAACATTTTTCTGATTGTGAGTTCTACCTTGTCTGAGTACAGTTTCTGACAAGATCGTAGTCTGTCACTGTGAAATAATACAGTACCCTGAAAAACTTTGTCCGATATTGAATTATTAAGTGAGGAAAATTCGTCAGATTTCCTGTATAAAAATTTCGAAATCCGATCTCCAGTTATTACATGGCTGAAATGAAAAAATTTGAATTTGACGCAGTTCATGGACAAAAACTCACTTAAATATTTTGGCCGAAGTACAAATGTAAGGACAGGAAAGAGAGTTTTCAATTCTAATTTAATTATGGTGAAAAAAGAAATTTGACGGTCCCGCTTAAATCTTATTGAACCCCATCTACCTTCCTTTCAAAATTAATTATCTTGAGTCCATTTCCTTTGCCCCAGTGCATTACGCCCACGTTTCAATACGATATTTACTTCAACCTCCCATTTGTACAGCTCTGTACACTTTACCAGAATCATTTAGCCATTTGCAAGGTTAAAGTTCTTCGTTACAGAATCCTGGATACATACATAAATATAGATGAAAAGGATATGCAGCAGCTGAATATTTACGGGATGGTGAGCATCGTGAAATATTTCCAGATGTCGACTTACTCCAATTAACATCCAAAGGAAAACTTATGCTGTTCCTTCATATGTACATACATATGTATATGTATAAATGTATTTTGTATACCTATTTCCTATTTTATTTAAGACGTTGGATTAGCATCAATGCGTCCCAAATTTCTTCGTTAATGGGAAATATGTTTTCGTTCAAGAATCTGAGAGCTTTTCCTCCTAGTCTGAACCAGTCGATACAGGCGATAGGGACGTTATGAGTTACGGATGGTTTTTCCTCGAGATTGGAAGTTAAATACTGATTCCTATTGATCGAGCTGATTGTAATAGTTGACTTATTTCTTTCAATTTATTAGAGCTGGAGTTGCCGGTGAAAAGATTCTTTGATACGTGTCGACATCACGTGTCAAATTTCAGCAGAGAATTCCTGATAAGATTTCTCGTGTATATTTTGCAGTCTAACCTGAAATTTTTTCAGATATTCGTTAAATGGTGAAGACAGCCAGACGGATAATTAAGACGGACAATTAGTTTAATTTCAAGGATACGCTGGAAAGGTACGCCAATGCAGTACTAAGGATCGTCCCTCGTAGTTTATAATTCAATTGGGCGATGTCCGGTCGAATATCTAATAATCATATTCCGAGACCACCGTTTACCAAGAAAATTATTTCCTGCGGAGAGACACGGCTCTCATATACCGCATCAAATTATCTAACGACTTCGGCTTTAACTATGTTAATTACAAAGTTTCGCATCATCTCTGACCCTTGTCATCGACACACGGGCATGGACCTTCTGAACTTTTAACGTTAAGGTGGGCGTTTGATTTGCAGCAGTAAAAAATAATGTGAAATTTGACAGGTGTTTATAGGGTATCCATACATTTTTTTCTAGTAAATTTATATATAGTGTTATATATAGAATCAGTTGAATATACTTGCTAAAAAAACATTTTTTTATTTTGGTTCACGGTGTTTCTCCTCTTCTAGACCTCAAAAAAAAATGTATTTTTGTTCTACAGAGGTCGTCGCTATGGAAGGGCCCGTCGGGAATAAAAATATTGAAAAATAATAAAATGACGGAATTTTCAAAGATTGTTACATTTGTTGCTGTTAACGCATCGGAAAATAGTTATTTTGAGAAAAAAGCTTTAAAAGTTTTAGAATGAGTTTTTATGAGAAATATTCAAGAAAAAAGCAGAGTCACTCAAAGACAACAGTCAATTCGTTATTGGCGGTGAAATTTTCAGCCGGTGCACTTGCGAATACTATTTTTTACGGTGTGAACGTGTCTTAAAGCCATACAGCGTGGGTAGATTTATCAGAGAGCTGATAGCCACGCAAGAGAGCAGTCGCATGTGCCTCTTATCGAAAAGTAATTTCGCTAGAGTCCATTCATGATAATTCGAATTGACCCAATCTTATTTTCTTCGCCATAGGAAAGACGGCATATGTGAACGCGTCCTTATGTCAGATTGATTTCTAATACCTGTCAAGTCTTCGGTGCGAATTATATATGAAGAATGCAAATTTTCAAGTCTCGCGGAAAAAATAACCTACCGACAGTTAATGAGATTTAGAATGTCGTTGTTTCGTGACCTCAATGGAGAAATGTGGGGACAACACAGTCGGTCGACTTTATCGCGTTAAAAATCAACTCTTGACATATTCGAGTAGCAGCGCGGCTGACGTTAAAATTAATGTTAACTCTTTTCGCGAGACTGTATTCCTCTTTAATATACTTTAAATAAATAACGTCGGCTTATCTTGGCCGCAAATTAACTTTGCAGCTTTTATTCCCGGGACGCGAAGTCAATGGCCCCCTACGACTAATTGTAATACATAGCACAGCTGCACTACGGTATTTTTTTCAACTTTTATTTAACGTTAACCTTACCATACTTTTTGTTCAGAAAACTAGAATTCGTGGGGTAGGTCATGACCGATTAAGTCCCATGCGAATAAACTTTTATATAATATAGTATGTATATTTATTAATCCTCACATTACTTGCCCAATGTGCATTCACTGGAACTGATGCCTTATCGGCTAACGTTTTCCATCCCTACATAAGCGTTGAAGCGTTTTCCTATCCACTTTATATTCCTTGATAAAATGTTTTCATTGGTCCTTTATCATCCTTTGATCTTGAGCCATTCGACTTTGTTGAATCTTCGAGTTTGAAAAGGGTCGTGGAAGAAAAATGTTATACACTGATATGAGTGCGAATAAAATTTCCTTGGTATCTCCTGAGGAATACGAAATTCACATATCGAAAAGGGATCGAAATTGAAAGGATTAACTTAATTAATGCTTATGGAGAATTTTAAAGGTTATTCGAAAATAAGTATTTCGCACGTTTATTTAAGTGGAATGTAGTACGTGACAGATACACGAAATGACTATTTTAATGCATTCGCCTTTGAAATTCAATTGGAGCTTAAATAAATTGATGGCGAATAATGAACTCACGTATAGCTCGTTCACGAAATGAGATTCCATTAGATTCAATTAGGTCTCCTTGAGTGAAATTGGTAGTCTCATTGTAACTTTATTTGGACAATTATTCGTATTAACTCAATCAATTACCAATATCCTATTCGTATAGCAAGCAGAAAATTAATATTATTTAAACTACTTAATTGCTTTATAAAATTAGAAAATGTCTTAAAATAAATTAATTTTTAACCTTAAAATAACAATTATCATTCGTGAAATACTTTTTATTAATACGTCAATGGTATCACTTCTTTTCTCGTGACATCAATGTGTAATACGTATAAAAGTAGTGAAGTACAATACATTTTATTTTTTAAACTTCTTATAAAGCGGATTCTTTGACAGGACCCAGTACAGGATGATCCAAAAAGGATAAACTTGAATTGGGTTTGAAGTGTTCGAAAATGATTATCTCATTCTCGCCAATTTTAAGTAGCGGAGCTGGTAAATATAGGGTCTGTGGCGGACCCAAGTGGCAATATCTACCTAAATTAAATCCATTAATGAAAACGATCCCTTTGGACCATCCTGTTAAATCGATAAAAGTATCCTGAGCCTTAGTAATACATAAAATAACTTTTGAAAATGTAGGCCCTTTTCCCTCAAGAGCATTTCCTTGTTTCCAACCACTCAGCGAGTTGACCCACTTTTTATTAATTTCAAGAGCACATATTTCCCAGGTTGATAAGGCTTTGTCGTCAAGCAAAACTGGACCGTCTCTCAGTCCTTTCTTCTGATCAAAATCAGATAAAACACCAAAGTTTACACGTCCCCAGTTTTCGACTATAATATCCAAGTCGTGTTCGCCTTCACTTTCTGATTTTAGGATTAGTTCTGGGTTTCTAAAAAAAAAGTATAATAGTAACTAATAACAAATATATTTTTTCAACAAAAAACCTAAGAATATACTTACTCTGTCGACCAGTATCCAAATCCAGATATGTCGTCTAAACTCTCCAATGGTTTAGTCTTAAGGATTCCATCGACGAGAACCATTGCTGTATCATGGATGTGACCAGAAATTTTTAAGATTGATTCTTTAAGCAGTGGTACTCTTTTTTTATAAATTATATAACCGTACGATTGACCACTTCCATTGTTAATTGGTAGATTCTCCATCGATATGACATCTGGCAAAGTTACCTTAGCGTCGGCACTCTGTATTGCGTCAAATTATGTGATCAATCTTATAAATTAAAATGTAACGCTATTAAGGAAACTTTTGTATGCGACTTACGATCTGATTTAAAATATCCTGATAAGTTAAATGAGCAACGACTTTCACTGTCGGATAAGCGACTTTTTGAGTTTCGGCAGGTAATTCAGGTAATCTTGTTTTGACTTTCTGATAACGCGCTAGTATCTCAATCGTTTTGTAATACTTTTCCGTATAATCTCCGGCTTCCGATAATGGTGCATCGTAATCTGTTAAGGTGAACGTTGACTTATATTATCAGTTTGTCCTCAAACTTAGAAACAAATACAACTTGTTATTATGCATACGTAACAATAATTTAGAGTGAGTCAATTGATATCAGATATCTTTAGCCCTGTAATCAATCCTAATTCATCTATATTAAGTCGGATCTTACCATAGCTTGTAACGTCCGGCTGATACTCGGTAAATACGTTAGCACCATTCATAAATCCAAAATTCGTGCCACCGTGAAACATGTAAAAATTTACAGAAGATGGGAACTTCAAGATTCTCTCGAGAACGTCACAGTAAACTAAAAATTAATTTGTTGATAAATATTTGCATATTAATCCTTAAATCCTAAGAAATTTTCTATACAAGGATCATGTCACTGTAGCGGCGCCAGTGACAACTTGGTAACTTTGTATTGGATTCTAACAGAATTAACTTCGGTTATAAGTACTATAGCGGCCTACTTACAATCAAAATTATTTGTGTTACAAGCCAATATGTCGTCAGCGACTCAGTTAAAAAAAAATCGAGCACTACTATACCTTGTGGAGGTTCTGTATTGTGGTACTCCTCCAACCAATGATCAAACCAGCCCGTCCAATATTCCATAACCATAAGCGGTTTATCAGGCTGCAATTCTTTCAGTAACTTAAGTTCTTGCTCAGGCTCCTGCTTGAAATTAGCTGTTTGCAAAATGCCAGGTAAAGAACCAGCACTGCCATGAAGACTTGGTGTATCCGAAGTGAAAAGCAGTTCAACTAAATTATGTTTCACGAAAAGGTCTTTCAAAGCCTTCAAATACTCAAGATCTGGAACCGTACCATCCTCCATTACCGACCCGTACTCGTTTTCAATCTAGCCCAGTCAGACGATTAATAAAACTTTAGTAATATCATAAAGGTTAGTAAGTAGTTGAGGATTTATTAAATAAAGGATTTGGATCCTTGTGTATTAAATTATAAATGTGTTACCTGAAAAGCAATAATCGGCCCTCCTTTGGTAAATTGCAATGGCGTCAGAAGCGGCAGAAGTTGATTGAAGTAATCGGTAACTCTTTTCATATATTTAGGATCTGACGTTCTTAATTTAAGATCCTTCTCATTGAGAAGCCAACTATGACGTACAGAATTATTAATGTATCTCTATTGATATAATATTATACATAAAAAAAATTATTTTTACTGTACCTAGGAAGACCGCCGAAATCCCATTCTGCGCAGATGTAAGGACCAGGCCTGACGATAACGAAGAGGTCCTCTTCGCGAGCCAATTGAATATATTTGACGATATTGAGAAATCCCGAAAAATCATTGTCCGCGTCCCCAAAGTCGAAAACGTCTCGTTGAGGCTCGTGCAAATTCCATGGGACGTAGCTAAGGAAAATATATGTTCAGTATATTCACTATACTAAAGATGAAAATTGAATTCAAGTAAAAAACGCAGGAACTGAATTAGGGGACGTCAATCGAATCGTCAAGAGTGCGCACTTACGTTTCTATAGCATTTAATCCAGCGGCTCTCATTTTACGAAGTCTATCTCTCCAATAACCTGGCGGAACCCTAAAATAGTGCATTGCACCACTGTGCAACGTTATCTCTTTATTATTTAAATAAAATTCATCCTTCATAGCAATCAATCCTGACGCTATAGCGTGTGGTGCATAATACTCGTAAAGAGTTGGTAAACTCATGTTTATGGTGTCTGTGAAGAAAACAAAGTGATCTTTTTTAAAGATTAATAAAATACTAATAACAGTAATCATTGTCGGCAGAGAGTTTCACAGTAACGAAGTTTTCTCGTAGCTGTTTCTTATATTCATATTTCTTTTTACTATCTCTTGCCTTAAGTCGATTAATTTAATTTACTCCGTAGGAAAAAGTTCTATCCTCGTATTTCTGGAGGGAACTTAGAGAACGGAGACAGCGTATTATCTTTTCTTAATAAATAGTTTTGCTCTTACCTCTGTTTCGCGAAGAGTCAGTCAATGCACTGTTCTATCGGGAACAATGCAAAAGCCTCTGATTGCTCTTATCATATCAGTTGCTGTTCGCAATATTCATAGTCTGTCCTCAAGACCTACCTTTATGAAGACCGCCTCAAGGCGAGTTTCAAGATGACGATATAGATTCACAGTCATCAAACAAGAGGATCTTCGGACGAAGTCTAAAGCAGACTTTTATGAAGATCTTCCTTTTTCTCCGTGGTTTAGAATCGTATTTATTGAAAGTAAAGAACGGATTAACCCATTAGCTATCGCGCTATCTTCCCAGCACATGGTCGCACGGTGAGAGATTCGCTCACGCGCCGTTATTAATAAATGGACTGGAATGAATCCATAGAAAAGGAACTGATAAATTTTCACTGGAAAGGAATGCAGATGTTACAAACATAATTTATTTAAACATGGAGAGTCCAGAGTGCACAGCCAATTGAATAAATTGTCACAGCGTTCTGGAAGTTGCCGACCTTTAGCGAATAGTGCCAAAGGTGGCATTCTGCAATTTACTTTATGCGTGCGATAAGAGACACTCTCGCAGTTTGCCGACAATTACAAAAACTGTTTTTTTTTATTAATGAAAATATTTCAGAGAAATAATAGAATATCAAATTCGATTGCTGAACATATTATTCGAAGATAGTAAAAATTAGAGGTATTCATGGCCTTTTAAATTTGAATGAAATATCAACTTAAATAAAAGGGATTTTCATAGTGTTATTATTGACGGATTAAGAATACCTAGATGCATGGTCTGTTGAGGCAACGTTATTTAACGTTAAATTGATTATAAAGATTTAAAATGGAGTTAACCTAACAGGTGGAACTACTGGTTCATCTTTTTTTTTTTGTATATTTCAGTGTTTTTTGACACTTTATAATGCATAACTTGAAAAAGCTTTTCGTGTGAACGAATCGCTTTATATAGATACTAATCTTCTTTTTTTAGTGACTCAAATTCTATCACTAAACTGTAGGGGTCATTAAAGCTCCTAGTTAACTGTGATTTCGAGGTTAGGATGAAAACCTGTACGAATTACTCTCAAATATTACCTAATAAAGGACTAAGGAAAGATTAATTATGTACGTAGTAATGCATGCTTAGATATTAATGTAAAATATATTGGTAATCAATTACCTTTTTGCAGAAATACGTCACTTAAATTCGACTTCTTTTCACCGATTTTGTAGTGCTGATACCATTTGCCTTTGTTGCTTAACTCAGAATACACAATATGTACAAAATCAGTTTATAAAGACTGGCGTGGTTTCTCTGAAGATGAGCCAACCAGAAGTGTCTCCTTATAAAGAGGAGCAAGATAACAGAAATGCAGACACTAAAATTGGCTTTTTTGAATCAAATGGTTGCTCTGATAACGGTGCTTTTCCATCCAATGAAGCCTGTGTTACAATTCTTGATGTTGTATCTTTGGTGTTTTCGATTGTTACACATTTTCTTGATATGGGATTGGATATCAATCTGGCCATTAGATATTATCTCGATGGCCAAATTATGTATTTCGCTTGGACTCTTGCCTTTATTATATTTCCAAATGTTGTCATCACTATCATCAGTCTCAGAATGCAATATCAGGATCGTGAAGTAAGGTTACATATTTTGAACATACATGGTCAGATATTTGTCAATGTTGTAATTCATAATTTCTTGTTTCAGATGATCCCAGAGAATAGTATTCAACGTAAGGATATTATAGCAACAAGAGTATTTGCTCAGCGCAGATTATACTGCGAATTTCTTCTTCTGTGCCAAATGACACCCGTGCTACACTATTATGACAGTTTAATGTATGCTCTAAGATCTCGAAGTTATAAAAAAATGGGCAATCGTAAAGGAGAGAGGTATTATTATCTGAAAATGCTTAAGGAGGACCAAGATATAGCACTATTAAGAGTCTTTGAGTGTTTTCTTGAAGCAGCACCGCAACAAATTTTGCAAATTACTATTTTCCTCAGGGCTCGTGAAGAGAGATTCAGCTTTTCACGTATTTATCCTTGCATTATTTCTTCTTTTAAAACATCAGTGTTTTATATTTCTAATTATTAATATTTAAATCACTTCCTACAGTATTACATCAAGCTGCCAGTGTAATAAGCTCTCTAATAAGTATGGGATGGGCAATGGCAAGTTATCACCGAAATATCCGATTGGCGCAGCTTGACAAAACAAAAATTGATATAGTTGGAACCATCCTCCAATTTTTGTGGCACTTTTTCGTCACAGGTATGCAAGAATACGTCATTGCTACTTCCATTTAACATTGTCTGTGATCGGTGAATCATTTTTTTACTTTTTAGTATCAAGAATCATATCAGTGAGTGTAATAGCCAGTGTGTGGCCATTATATACAGCTATTGGCTATGCGCTACATTGGATGGCGATGACATCATGGCTCGTCGCGGAGCCTTACGGAGTAACAGAATTTTGTCGGAATCGAAGTCACGCACCTCATACTCCCCTTACAATCAGAGCAAGAGTGGGCTCACTTTTGTTTGCCTGCGTACTTGGAATAGTCTATATATTTACGTACTTAAATCCAACCGAGGGACGAACATTTCTTAGGCATTTATTTTATTATGTTGTGTGCTTATTTGAAAATGTTTTAGCTAGTATGTTGTGGGCTTTCGTATCGACAGATGAGGCACGTGCGCATTGGTTTTTTAGAACTTTCGTAGCTCTTTGTATTGTACCTTTCCTGTTTGGAATCGCTGCCATGATTTCCTATTATAAATGGTTTCATCCTTCGACTAAACGAAAGACCACGACTACCATAATGCTCAAACCCAGCTGACATGATCCATAAGATAGCTGCACGTTACACAGTATGTTAAAATAGTAGTAACAATGCTTAAATCTTCCAATTTGGGATTGAATGTAAATATAATAGGATCAGAAATCCAGAAAGTGTATGTCGCTTCATAAGCGACAGTTCGCTAAAATCAATGCTCGCAATTTTTTTTAGCACGATGATAGATTTTAATATATTTATTTTTGTATATCATTTCACAGAAAACGGTGTTTTGATATTATTTATAAATAAAACAAATAAGAAACAAAAGAACATAATACCATTGAATAAAATAATCACTTGAAGCACTATCTCTTCGAGATAGTTACTTTTACATCTCCAATATGTGGTATTATGTACAAGGCATAATAAATATTATAGTATCGAACAGCTGTATATAAATGAATAAACAAGAAACTTTGACAGTTTGACACTTAAAGACATTTGAAACAACTGTAAAATATTTATTATTTATTCGCTCAATAATAAAGCACTGCGCTCCAATACTTCATTATTGTATTAAACATGTGAGAAGAAAGAGATTAAAGTGCTGAGCGCAATCAATAGCAGATAATAATTTAGGACATTGGAAATTTTACAACTTGTAATTGCTTTGTACGCAAGATTGATTCATCAATCGACTGGATTCTGGACAACGATAAGTATAAATTCTTTATCCGGGGCAACCATCACTTCATGCTTCTTGCTACGTATACGCAAGAAAGTCAGATCATTTGTAGGATCCAAATCCCTTACGACAGAGCGTGCCTTGTCTGACAGCTGACTGATTAATCCAGCGTATTGGACTGTTGTTGTGTTGTCCAAGGTTGATTTTATGGGAATACCTATGGTTATGGTACAAGAAAAAAAATTCATAACAGTTATACTATCCAATTATCAGCTACCCTGGACATACATATTTATATCACAGCCAAGATAGTATATTCATGTTATTCATAAGTATACATCTACTTTCATATAAATGCAGTTTTCTCAGCATAAAATACCTTCTGCATTGACGACAATTGTTCCAACCACTCCCTTGTGGGATTGGATGCGTTTCATAGTTTCTTCTACTTCTTGAGCCTGCAACACGAAACATATTAATCTTTCTATACAATATGATTCATCTTTATTTTATTTTTACCATCTTCAAATCTAAAATATCGAAATGAAATTTCGCCGATGAATTACACTGCGTGCCAAAATCAAGTGTTTCCAAGGAAATCAAAGGAAATCAAATGCCAGTCTTTCTATGAAGCGTACAAATTTCTCACTCCTGTCACTATAGGCTTAAGGCAGTTCCTATGACGTCAACACTCTGATAGTCGAGTGGAATAGCTTCACACGTGTTCGGTGTTTACATTCGTTGAGGCAAGTTAAAGTTTTCTGTAATAAATAATGTTGGAGGGCGATCAGGACCAGGAGGAAGATCAGGGTGGTTTGCGTAATGATGGAAGACGTGCTACGGAATTAAGAAAGATTCAAGTTCGAATGGGTGTATTTGGACAGGCTGATGGTAGCGCGTATCTAGAGCAGGGTAATACAAAGATCCTGGTTGCTGTATATGGTCCTCATCAGGTACTGTAAATTAATGTTCATAAAATATTCTTAGAGACTGTGACTGTTGAATATTTACTTTTAACCACGATTACCACATTTTTTCTAGCCGAGAGGCTCAGCTGCTCGAGCTGGTGGCAAGAACATAGGAGGAATCATAAATTGTCAATACAGTACCGCAGTATTCAGCTTCAGTGCTGGTGAAAGAAAAAGAAGACCTCGTGGAGATCGTAAATCTATTGAAAGGTCTCTTCAGTTACGCAGAGCAATGGAGTCAATTATTCACTTGGATTTATATCCTCGTTCACAGATAGATGTGTTTGTTGAAGTCTTACAGATTGATGGTAGTGAATATTGTGTTGCTGTTAATGCTGCAACTCTTGCTTTAATTGATGCAGGGATTCCCATAAAGGTTTACTTAATATTCATTAACTTGTTAATTCTTCAAACACAGTGATATACTTTTTATCTTCTTTGTAGGATTATGCAATTGGATGCACAGCCAGCCTAATAGATTCTACATCTAAAAATGATGAAGACTCTTCTCATGCAGCAGGTGTAGTTGACGCTACTTATATGGAGGAATGTTCTCCTGGTGCAACTTTATCTATAGTTGCATTACCTGGCTCAAGTAATGATGCAACCAAAGGTCTGGTGGTTGTAGCGCAAGGTGCGGGTCAAAGGTTACACTTGTCCAGACTAGAAGCCTTACGAAATCGTGCACTTTGTGGATGTCGAGATATCAGGAATATCTTGGATCGTGCTGTAAGGCAACACCTTACCGTTCACTCTCAAGCATCGTTTAGTACGTTAAATGTAATTGACTAATTTAGGTATCTGGTAAATTCAATGAGTGCAACATAAAATTGTTTTAATATCTTTCTCCTTTCTATTTTGTTTCATACAAAAGTAAATAGACTTTTAAACTATTAACTAATTTTAAAAATATACATTATATTTTGCCATCTTGTTTCATCTGCTTGCTTTTAGATGAGTTACAGTAAATATGATGTAAAGTTAGTGCCGCTTAAAACTTTGAGGCACCCTTTCAGCAAACAATCGTACAGATCTTATAACACGCTTAAAGTTTCGCATCGGGATGTCTTTCCATTATCATACCGACACCCTGACCACCAGCAGCGCAGGCTGCGATTAATCCGAACTGTTGATTTTCCCGAATCATACGATTAGCAGTGTGTGATGCTAATCTGACACCAGTTGCAGCAAACGGATGTCCAATGGACAAGGATCCACCCCAGGCATTCCATTTGTTAAGATCGGGGACACCAACTTTTTCATTTCGTTTTAGATAAGTTTTTGCAAACCAATCGGAATCCAGAGCCTTCAAATTCGACAAGATTTGTGCAGCAAATGCCTCGTGAACTTCCCAAACACCAATATCCTTCAAAGTTAAGCCTGCTTTATCCAAGACCTGTGGAATACAATTTGATCCATGATCGCAGAGTAATGTTATCTATACGTTCAGATGGAATCGATATCGTACCTTGGGTATCGCGTAGGCTGGTCCCAATAGAAGCTGATCTATAGGATCTTGAGACACGTAGGTAAAGTTTCTTAGATAAGCTTTTGGAGTGAGTCCAAGTTCTCGTGCCTTGTCCTCAGTCATAATAAGTGCTGCAGATGCACCATCAGTTAGGAAGGACGCATTAGCAGCAGTAACGGTGCCATAGGGTTTGACAAATGCAGGTTTCAGCTTAGCTAGTTGTTCTAAAGTAGATACTCGTACACCATTATCCTTATTTATAACTGCATCTACTCCTGGTACTTTGATGGGTATCAAATCAGAGAAATACCCTTTTTCATGAGCTTCTGCAGCACGGGAATGAGAGAGTCGTGCGTATTCGTCTTGCTCCGAACGAGAAACACTAAATGCTGCGGCTAATCTGTCACTGCTGTGACCCATAGTCTCACCAGAAGAAAACTCTGCTACGCTTGGTAACTGTGTACATTGAAATCAATGTCTTAAGTAACAATTCCTAATGTTTTAATTTAATATGATTAAATTATCCAAATAGTTACATCAGGTACAAAGTGCCCAGGACGAATGCTAGCCAAGAGTGCCAGCTTTTGACCTGCAGTCTTCGCTCTGTTGGCTCGTAGCATCAAGGATCTCATACTGCGGCTATGTCTGATAGGAATATCAGACATGAAATCCACTCCTCCAGCTACAATGACATCGTATACACCGCAAGCAATCAAGCCCATACCAGTGGTTATTGCTTGGTTGCTACTGATGCAGGCCATGGTAACAGTATGCGCAGGAGTATGTTCACTGAAACCTGCTGCTAAAGCAGCTTCCCTAGCAATATTTGAGGTGCGCACTTCTTGTATTACTGTTCCATATGTGACATAGTCTACAACTTCCTTCGAAATACCAGTCCTTTTCAATAAATTACTGTCAAACATAATAATTAGCTATAAGTATAGCTCACTGGTTATTGTAGTACCCTGATACTTTTACTTATATGCTTACAGTAGTGTATCCTTTGCTAGCTCATAAGCCATCAATTTCTCATATTGAGTACCAGATTGCAAAAAGGGTGTCCGTACACCATCGATATATACAATATTTTTTCCACCTGGACTGACACGCTGGGTTGCATAGTTCATGCGAGTGTTGGTATTGGTGCCCCAAGTATAAGCAGCAGCTAAGAAGTAATAGTATAATGTAAAGAATCAACAATTTATCATAAACCATATCTTCAAATATATTCAAAAATATATTATTAAGTAAAACGCATCGAAGTATAGTATAATTAATGATACGTCATTTTTCTGATTGTGCGTTTTTAAAAATTTATTATGTCAGCTTATTTATTATCGCTGTTGAGGACAAAAGTTTCTCAAATTGTACTTTGAACTGAGCGAATTGTATCTTGCACACGTCTCATGCGACTAGAAT
Source organism: Trachelus iudaicus (assembly GCA_030142595.1). Taxonomy (NCBI): domain Eukaryota; kingdom Metazoa; phylum Arthropoda; class Insecta; order Hymenoptera; family Cephidae; genus Trachelus; species Trachelus iudaicus. The sequence continues at coordinate 1,336,088 of JARQTH010000063.1, forward strand.
ATAGCAATTATTCTGTTTGTCAAAAATTAAACATTAATATAGGTAATTGTTAAAGAAAAGAAAACGATGTTTTACCTTGAGTTGTAGCGCCCTGATTGATTCGCACCAAATTTCTTACAATTAGACTTGTCATTCTTCCAATCTTATAAACACCTTCCAAGTGAAACCTAAATTGATACGACCCTTGAACAACAAAACTACTGAATACTGTACCGTACATGCACTACAGAGATGAGTAGGGAGATGCACAACGCTACGGTTTTAGGCGATACCAAAAACATGGCGTTAAATCGTAGCGGC
>JARQTH010000063.1:1336487-1347017 GCA_030142595.1 Trachelus iudaicus
CTCTCTCTCTCTCTCTCTCTCTCTCTCTCTCTCTCTCTCTCTCTCTCTCTCTCTCTCTCTCTCTCTCTCTTTCCCTTTGTCTCTCTCCATTCTCCACCAATTCACTCTTTGCTCTCCTGTGCCATTGCGATTCTCATTTGACTACCCTTGACGCAGAAAACGAATCCATTTGCAACGCTTTTCTTACAATTAATACGCCCACGTAAACGCTTCTTTATTTATACTGTACATTTGTGATTATCGAAAACGCATGCAGACATTAAATTATGAATTTTTATTTTTATTTCCGATGCATAATTAACCCCGTTCTTTCCCTTTGAGGATCAGTTGGTGTAAGGTCGACGGAGAAGTTAGTATAATTAAAGAGCACAGTGAGAAGAACTTTTTAAAAGGGACGTATAATACGATAGGGTTTCGAGTGATCGATCTACTGTTTAAGGAGATAGCCGCTGTCCTCCGTTGAAGAAAAAATCTTAAACAATTATCGCGAAACCTCGTTCCAGGGACAGATAGAAAAATTGCTTTAAACGGAAAAAAACGGTGAGGTGATGGTGAGAGGGGGGGGGAAGGGGGGGTGGGGTGAAAGGGTGTTGGAGGCAGCCTCCTTTTTACTCGTTCAGCAGAATGGGAAGGGAGGGTAGGTACGCTACGAGGGAACATGGGCTGCCTCTGTTGGTAATTTTTCAACCCTCTCTTGGAACGACCCCAGCCCACGTTGACTCCAACTGCGACCCCACACAGTCCTCCAGTGCCTCGTCCCAAGCCCCCAGCCCCCCAACTGACACCGGCACCCCTCTCGTCTCTCATGCGAATAATTTCTCAAGCGTGCAGCCGCGTTTCCGGGCCGAGCTGTGAGTTGTACCGTGTAACAAGCGCCGCGCGTTACCTATCTCTTACCTAGTTGCACCCCTACTCGCCACAAGCCCCTTACCCCTTCTAACTGACTCCTCACCCCCTTTAGCTGTCCTTCCCGTTCACCCTTTGCCCACCCTCGAGAACCTTTCAGCCGTACGGTGCTCCTGTTCTTCTATAGCTCGTGTCAAGCGATACGTAATCTTTCCTACAAATGAATATTACGCAATGACCTTTTGCCCCTTCATAAATCTTCTTCTATAAATCGAATTATCATTGAGCCACTTTACCGAACCTCATGAGAAATGCCGTCCAATCGTAAGAAAAAATAGCGCGGTACACCAGTTAGAATAATAAACTCAGAGCCAAAGCAACAGCCTGTGTCGGGGCCATTGACGAAGCACAAACATTTATAATAAATTTGACAGCCAGGCAATAATGACTGCCGAATACAGTTTCGATGCGAATTTATAATCGATGGTGTACGCACAAATTAATCCTGCCCTGGCGTAAAGCTCACTTGGGAGGCATTTAAAATTTTATTCTCTCATTTATGCATCGCCCGAAAGTAGGACCATGAAAATTATAGCAATCACGATTTAATTTTTCCTTTGCACTGTTACCTATATTTCACTGATGACAATTCAATAAAATTATCGTTGCTGGTACGTTATCAAACTTCGGCTCTAATATTTCTTATACTACTTTAACTGGTATACCGGTCTATAACGGCATACTCCGTGGATTAACTCGGAATTATATTGCCATCTTCCTTATCCGTGATCCATGACCCCGTGAACCCCGACTCGTTCGATCACGGCTCACGTTCCATGGTTCTAGTAATTTGTCTCGATTAAAGGAAGCGGCCAACTGCAGCCAGATTCTCTCAGGCGTAGAAACGCTTTCCCGTCGACGGCTTCGTACAGCTTGCAATTTGCATGCAACAATGCAGCCCGGAGTCTCAGCAATTAAGGTCCTAGATGGACGTTAGATGGACGTTAGAGCCTTGCATGAGTTATTACCATCGGTACATAATCGTTCTAAGGATTGCATCATCGAGCGAAGGCCGTTAAAAATAAACAAAATTCTAATACATATCCGACGCCATATTACCTTGAGTATTCCTTGAGGAAAATAAATGTATATATATATATATATATATATATATATTTCCTAAAGCCCCAAACCCATTCGAATCCATTCGAACCCAGTTGGCAAACCGAACCTGAAGGCGTCCGACCACGTCCGACCCAGAGGAGCACTCTGCATTCAACCTCTTCATTTCCTAAGAAAGAGGAGGGGTCGTTATGGTTGAAATCATTTTTCTCCCTGGACCCTCCTACGGGACTGCTCCTCCCTTAAGCCATGAACTGCCTCCTGCCATCTGAATTATATTAACTCCCATCCAAGGGAGTTCTCTTCACAGTCCTTAAGAATGACGTATCACGGAAAGAGATATCCAGGTGTGTCTGAAATATAAAAAATATAGATGGTACCTTGTATTGTGATACTTTCATCCAAATAAAAAAAATCATTGGTTCCACATTTTCAAGAAATAAGAATCTCTTTGGTAACATTCGGCCTGGTCCTTAGTAGGGACGTCGTAAGGAGCCAAGTATACTTCTCGTTTCCATGCAAGGAATTGATCATCCGCACCTTTTATTTGACACCAGGAATCCTTTATGTTCCCGAAGGAATGTTTTTATACCGGTGCAAAGGGGTCGCCAGAGGACAAGGGTTGAGCTTGTTCCCTTGTCATCGAGCGCTACGGGCCAAAGAGAGTAAAGAAACTTTGTGGGTAAAGTGTGACAAGGGAGATGCGGGGTACAGCCAATGGTGGAAGGTCGGTAAAGGACGAGGTGGGATCAGGGGAGGGTCCAGTGTGGATGCGGCAAAGCGAAGTAACCTAGCGAGGTGAGCGAGGTGACCGAGGTGGCGTAGAAGACGGGAGCTGGAAACTGTATGGTGGCGACGGTGACAACGAGGAGACTGTCGTTTGAGAATCTGTTGTCACATTGTGAGTTACGCTTGGAATCTGTCGGGAACGAAAGACTTGGATGGTGCAGGTTAATAATTAATTAATGAAAGGCTAGGTGCTAAAGAAAATGGTTGATATAAGTATGGTCTACTGTATACCTGGCTGCAGGATCAATTTGGAACAAGGTTTAATAATGTATTGTAACTCGAGGATTGAAGATGCTGGTGAAATTAATGTTTAAATCTTATATACTTGACTAGAGTTGACTACATGACTTCGTCTAACGCTCTTTTCTTCACATATCTGCATTTCACTTACATCCGCTTTGAGTAACTTCTGTTAGTTTCTTCTTGACTTGTGGAAACAAAGGGTGGTTCCTATAAAAATTAATAGGCCATTAGCGCTATTTCATTATCTCTCTCTCCCTCTCTCTCTCTCTCTCTCTCTCTCTCTCTCTCTCTTTTACTCTTAGTTGTTTTTTGCTTTGCTTTGCTTTTTCGCTATCTCACTTGTTAATCAGTGTTTATAGCCTAGGTAAATTATAACTTGCGCGGTTGCTATAGACCTTTGCTAAATTGTATACTGGTCCACAGGATCCCTGATCCTTGATCAAATAAATGGAATTCTCTCTCTCTCTCTCTCCCTGCTGCCTTTTTATCCAGAAAACTTTTCGATACTCACTGTGATCGGTGCCTGAAAGATCTGAGCGGTCTAAGCCTACGAGTCATTCATCTTCAAGAGCTGCTGCTCTCTGCTGACCAGTGCAAAAGGAGATAGAAAAGTGAGTTGAACGAGGACTTGATAGATGGCACTAAAGGCAAGTCTTAAACAAGTCCTAGTCCGAACAACAGTCCCAATCTCCTGCTTCTTCTATTACTAGTATCCAACGATCATCCAATCGTAAGTGCTTCTGTATAAAAATTGTTAGTTTTAAAATTAAAAAAGAATTATCGTACTATATCTCCATTACACGCCTTCCACTTTCATTTCTAGTCCCACACAAACTTTCGATCAAACAGCCAACTAGTAAAGGTTCTACCGCATATAAATATCACATGAGATTATTAATGCTCCGAGTCATTTTATGTAATTGAAAATACCCAAGCGTAAGAAGGGTCGTGCTCCTGGTATACTATGTAAAGATAATATCATTTATAAAGCGAATTAGGTAGAGTTCCGTGACCCTTAGAATCTAACTAACTCCGGTAGCCGCCATTTCATATTGGACCCTTGCTCATACCGACGCCATTGCGCTTAGTATTACAATTTGTAGGTTGAACAATTTCTCTATCGATCCTGGACTATCATCATCCATCTCGTATTATTAAACTTCCATTATCGTATTTGATATTCCTTAATCGTTTATTAATAGCACAACCTAAAATAACTCATATAGTATTTCCACTATATTATAAGTTTCTTTCTTTTCTTCAAATTTCCTTCTTTCTCTCTCTTTTCACTCATACCTTTTCCCTGTTTCATCCTTATCAATCCTTTCTTTTAATCTCTCATTTCACTTTCCTTTTAACCCCTAACTCTACACTCGACTGACTTCTCACATATCCTCCAACTTCCTCTACTTTTTCATCCTTTTCCTATTATTACTGGTCCATGACAACGTTATCGAATCAAGAACAAACAGCCAAGTAACAAGATACAAATAGCTTCATCCATAGAAGATCTTGTAGAACCACTGCAGACATATAAGGCACTCGTGTGAATCCCAGTGTCTCATCTCCTGGCCTGTCAGCTACTTCGTCCTGGACAGTTGCTTCTGCAACCAGCTGCATCACCCTTACCTATACATAAATCAAAACTATCAGCCAATTGTCACAGCTGGTTAATCCGTCAACAACGATACAATAATACAACAACAGTATCGTCTTTATCGTTAAGATCCTAGAGAAAGAACGAAAATCATCTAACCACGCAATTGATTTGCATTCTGACTGACTGACTATCCTAACTGAGTGTCCTTTTCTTTTTTCTATTGGTTTCAACCATTCCCTTGCCAACCCCATCCTCGAAATTTATTAAAACCTATTTCCCACAAGAACTGACAGAAGATAATTAATTACAGTGCAACGATCAATAACAAGCAGTAGCCAGATCCTCAATTAATTTAACTCTAATCCAATTAAGTTACCGAATAAAGGAATTTGAAATCATCGCTTCCTAATGGCGCTTTTGGTTCTCCACTGTCGTTCTTGGCTCACTGACTCCGGATGCTGTCTCTTGTGGCGGCGGCGACGGCTGCTTTGCTCCTAGCCGTAGAACGTATTCAGTAGGCAGAGGCGAGCGTCTCTAACCCACTGACAAATAACTCACGTTGCTCCTTCCTATTCGGCTTGAGCTGGAATGAAGTAAGCGATTTAACGACAAATGGTTCTGTTCAACGGACTATCCTTTAGGTAGACTCTGTGCCACTTCGTGGTAGGCATATTCAAAGGGACTGTTTTCAGCTGTCATGCGATAGGAAGTATCACGTACGTATGTGACGAATAACATGGGTAAACATGTGTGGAATGTTAATACCCTCACAATATGCAATTTGCAGGGGGTAACAATGGTTGCAATATTGCCAGACTGATCGTGCGATATTCTCCATTAGATTGTAATACTGCGTATTGTTGTGTATGAATAACCAGGCGTGAAATAATGGACGATGGTATATTTGTATAATGTGAATTATTTGTGAGAGACGGAGAGACTGGTGTTTGGAAATACTTTTTTTTTTTTTGTTATTTCAATGAGATTTTAAGAGTATGGGTTATCGATGTGAATGGACTGGCAAATGGTCGTGATGGAAGGTAAACTATATCTTTCTATCCCGTTCTCGTTGCTTGAAAAGTCATTTCTATTTATTTTTATATCCTTTGTACGATTTTTAGACATGACTTTAGGTCCACAATCCAATATTCACAATCTATTTAGTCTCCCGTTAACGCACTACGTGCTACAATCGACGAGTGGAGCTGTAGCGAATAATTTAATAGAATTACGTTCGCGGAATTACACGAACACGCATCGGGACGAATTATTTTACTAAAGAGTCCTGTCGCGAATTAGCGAAATATCGCGAATTGCTTTTGTCACTTTTATGTCACATTAACTGGTTCTTTATGTCGTCAGCTTATACGAGAGGCAAAATCTTTTTTTGGTAAAGGCCGTTAAGGACAGATTGTGATCGATGGGAGGTCAAAGGTGGACAATTTTTGACGCGATTCTATTGACTTTTCAGAAAATCCCTCTTAGCACTTACGGATTTGGGGGAGCCGAGTAACGTGTCGATTTACGTAACTGCGCGCAGAGCGTTGGCAAAGGACGAGGAATGCATTCCTGAAGAGATCAGAAAAATAATAGACCGTCAAGAACTGCGGTAAGGAACAGAAGTGGTCAGAGTAATAAAAATATACAAATTTGCAGTAGAGACTATAATTGCAGGGCAATACCCAAGGACAGTTTCCTGAAGGCTAACATGAAGAGCTTTAACGAAGTGAATTACTGTATGCAAATATGAGTACTGCGGAGCAGCTACCCTCTCTCGCGCACAAAATTCAGCCTGTGGAAATCGTTGACGATACTAGCTGCTCCATGTTCAGATAACTGAAGTATCCACTAGATTTAAATTAACTGATGTATTGGCTGATAAGTTACCATCTGTCAATTTGATATCGTCTGATGGTACATTTAAAGTTTTTTGTTAAAGCTCTTTATTTGTCATATGCATATTATAATGACCAAAGATATAATTTAGTTGTCAGTGCTCAAAGAGTACTTCGAACAACCAAAAATGTTTATGTATAACTAACAATGTATAATATAATCGTGGGGCTGAGTATCAAGCATTACTGTCAGTAGAGGCCTTCAACAAAGAGGTGATGATATGATATGGGATGATATCATTCATATTTGATAATGAGATTCATGTAAATAAATACCAAGAAACGTTGATTAAAGAGGTACATACAGTTGGCACCTTATGGAATGTGATGAGGTGCAAGCATAAGTGTCGGGAATACCTAGAAATGGAGTTTGACATTGAATAAACATTAAAATTAATAATAAAATCAGAATCCCGCGGCACAGAAGAATACACTGGCACATTTAATTTTGTTATGTGTATTCAGTCAACGTTTAAAAATTAGGTATACCTACAGCGGATCAGTATCGCTGGGGGCGTTCTTCCAGGAATGTTTATGAACGGCTGGGTATATCTAGGCGCATTCAGCATATGACCACGCGAATTGTTAGACGGTTGAGTCCAGTGAATTCCAAAACCAGTGCAGAGTAGTGAGACGGTGTAAATTAATTATCAGATCAGGTGCCGAGCAGGAGGGTGCGTCATGTAATTTATATCAACTGCCAAGTGACGAGGCAATCCGTTGATGTTGACGTTCATGTTGATGTTAATTGGCAGAATGACAATTTGCGGGGACGGTGTCAGAGATGGCAGAAGAGCTCTTCGATAAACTGCACCGTACTGTCGGCAATGTCTAGATATTGTTAACTTATATACGATAATTCGCCGATTTACGTTCCTGAGAGATTTAAAGTGCAAATTTAATTATGGAAGGTGTCAATGGACAACTGCAGACTAAATATCAGAAGATTGCCACTGAGTACTCTAAAGTGAGCATGCAGCTGAATATGATTGTTATTTATATCTTCTATTTGTCATTTATTAAATAAGCTTATAAACTGATATTAAATTGTATATCTGTAGATTCGTGCACAGGCCAATGTGCTAAAAAAGGCTGTAATCGAAGAACAATCTAAAAATGGAGAATTGCGAGAACAATTCAAGGAGAAGGAAGTTGAACTTCGGAGAGCCGAACAGGAGCTTGATAGCTTGACCTTTCGTAATCAGCAACTTACTAAACGTGTGACGGTACTACAAGAGGAATTAGACTCTGTGCAGAATAAAGGAAGAAAGGGAAGAAGCAAATCGTCTGAGAGTAAAGCAGCTCAGTCACCCATCGCAGCAAATCGAATACTTGACGAAGAGTTTCAGAAGAAAATTGTGGAAAATGCTCAGTTACTTTCACAGATTGTCGATAAAGACAATGAAATTGAATATCTGCATGAAAGAGTACAAGAGCTTGAATATAAAATAGAGTCTTATGAAAAACTTAAGTCAGAAATGGAATGTAAGAGTGTAGACATAATTAAAAAATTGGAAAAGGAAAAAGCTGAGTTAGAGAGGAAATTAAATAGTAAGCAGAATGTCGAAAATCCTGAACTATGTTCTAATGGTGAAATTAAATCATCTCAAAGTCGTGACTATGTTTCTAAGTCAAGACTATTAACACTGTCTTCTCCATTGCTAACGCAAACTTCTCAAAATTCACGAAATGAGCCTAAGTCTACAGTGGAGGTACTTCCCTCGGAGGAAAAGAATGATGAACTCGAAATTGCAAAATTATTTGACCTAGAGAAGGAACTGAGTCGCTGGAAGGCTCAATACAATATCCTTAAAATCAAATATGATGAACTTGAAGCTATGAATAATGAACAAAATGCTCACAATCAACTAGACACAGATTCATTGGCACCCAAAGAGATTACGAATATGGTATGAACCTTCTTTTCTAAAATATTGTCATTAACACATGTATACTATTCATTAATCAATTGGTATTAATTTATATAGATTGGAAGATTGAACATACCTTTTCCTATTCCTGAGGAAATTGAAGCTCGTGAAGCCAAAATCAAGGATTATTTCATTCGAGAAATTGACAATTTAATAAATGAGAAACATTTGTGTCATGTGAAAAATCTGTCTATAGCTGCTAATGTAAGTGATTAATATATATTGAGATTCTTATACGTCATTTTTTATAATTTTAACTAAATTACATTGCTCATCATCTTTTATCTTCCTAGACTGAAGTAATGAATGTTCACTTGGATACGAGTGAGGCAAAGCGAGAAAAGTGCGAAGCTTTCCTTTTAGAAACACTTTCAAAATGGAGAAACTTACAAGAGGATAAGGAAGAACAGGAAGGAAATTACAAAGCTCAGCTAAGTACCATGAGCGAGCATCTTGCCAACATGAACGATAAGCTTATTCAACAAACCGAAGAAATACAACAATTAAAATTCGAATTGGCAAACAAAGTAAGATATGATCGATACCATAATTATCAAGAACGCTAATATTCACAAGTGTTATTTTTTTTATAGAATGCCAAAAAAGGTAAACAAAAATGAACCTTGGATCTCGAATGATCTGCCTCACTGAAACATTCCAATATAGTAAAATCAGTTTCTACAAATCAACTTGAATAAAGAAAATTTGTTTTTGGATACCGTATTGTCGTACAATTAAGGATCATAAATTGAATATACACATTATGTAACAGTAAAGCCATCTGAATGATACTGTATTTATACACTATAACAAAATATGCACATGTAACAGTACCACAGCCGCTGCTTATGGATATAAAATTAAATACGGATTGCAAAAAGAAACATCTTGATTATGCAAGTACAACATAAATTTAATTTTTGGTCCATATAACAGTGTTGAGAATTCAAGTGGTCTTCATTTAGATCTTAAAATATGTGGAATATAAATTTACAAGCGCAAACGCGCTATGAATATTTGGCTAAAAGCTCAATCGTTGCTTTGTATCTCCCTCAATCTACCTTAATCGCAAAACTAGCTCCACAACTACACCCTTGTTCAGCTAGTGGATTATTTGTTATTCTAAAAGCAGAACGTATGAGTTCCTTATGATAATCTATCGTTGAACCCTTAACATATTCTAAAGATGTCGAATCAATGACTACTTTTGCTCCATCTTTCTGAAATACCCTGCAACAATAAATATACATAGTGTATTCCTTTTTCATTTATGCACATTCTCTCAAATAAGAATTTAAATATCATATACTAATGTGTCATCTTACTTGTCATCCTCATTAATCTTTGAATCCAAGTCAAATTTATACTGAAACCCAGAACAACCACCACCTTCAACGGTAACTCTTAAACATGCTCCGTTGCTGGCTATCTCCTTCAAACGTTTAGCACAGCTGTCACTAATGATTAGGTCATCTTCAACAGCATCCTGACTAGAGTTTGTCGATGCAGACGCTTTGACTCCTACGTACCATGGTGACCTAAAAATTTTAAAGATGATCATAAAATTGTTTTCCTACTTTCTAATATTAGCAGTATGATCAAGATGCATGCCGATTTTAAATAAACCAACTGAGACATGATCATTCCTTGGTTTGCGACAAAGCATATTATTGTTTAAAAAATAAGCAACTAACTACGGATTATTTTGAGCTTGTTAACGTTGTGTCTCTTTACAATCAATGGTGTGTAGATTGTCGTCCATTTGACAAAATATGAGATTGCATATTGTCAACAACCGTGAACTGGATATGGGAATTGCTAGGCACTCATACATAATAACAATGCAACTTCTGCGTTTTTTACTCACGTTAAAAGACGCGAGAAATATCGGTTCGAAGCGAAATTCGAAGACAAACCCCAGATCACCATCCCTAATTTCCCCATATTTATATACCTACGCAGAAGCCAGCAAGAAGAGGTCAGTCACGGATTCTGTAAAATTGACAGAGGCGACGATCACGATATCCTACCAGAGATGAGTGGGGAGATGCACAACGCTCCGGTTTTAGGCGATACCAAAAGCATGGCGTTAAATCGTAGCGGC
>JARQTH010000063.1:1347578-1371291 GCA_030142595.1 Trachelus iudaicus
ATGCATTGAATCGTGTTGAAGAAAACGGGCGTAACACAGGCGTTTCCACTTCCAAGAAATATTTTGGATTTATCAGTTCTTTTAGATAAACGTGTAAACGGGACACTTTTTTATTCAATCTTACTTCAATATCTTTTATAATCATTGAAAATCTCCTTACCGTCGTATTTCATAGAACTTATTCTTTTCTAAGTGCTGATTTATAGCATTCATAATAAAAGAAGAACAATATTAAACTGTAAAAGAACTTTCTATTTACATTTAGTAGAAGTTATTCGTGTAGTAAAAGTATATCTTATATTTATAATATATCCTTATCGGTGTATAGTTATTGATGACATTCATCGGTCCAATATTAATAATTATAATATTTAAATATAATGACACAACGTAATATTCATTCTATTTCATAAATCAGACACTTGTGGTAGCGGCCTTACAGCTATAACATTCCACTCCCGTAATGCAGAAATTACATGATTTAATTTTGATGACCATTCTGCTAGATCTTCAGCGGTGTCACAGGATAATATATTTCTGTAATATAAATAATATTTAAATAAGCATATATCTACATGATTTACGGTTACCAAGTCAATCATGTGAAATAGTTACCTGACAATTGTACACGATTGTCTACATTCTACTAGCATATTGTCTCTGTCTGTAGTGCTTCTAGGTCTAGCAGTTTCAATCAACAACGTCCTGGGTCTCGCACAAAGCGTTCTATCCACAGTAGTTACCATACTAGAAATACATTGCGTTAAGTCAATGGTCAATAAAGGATTTTTTGTCTCTTGATCACGTGGGTAATTCCAAAACATCAAGCTATGTCCTTCCAATATACACCATTGCCGATTCCATACTCCAAGTCCTCCAACTTGATCACCGCGCGTTAAGAAACCCGCATGGGAAACAGATAAATGTAATTTGCAGTTGAGATTTAAGTTGATTGTACCTCGTAAAGCCGAATCAATGGATATCTGTAAACAAGATATTATTATTCAAATAGCAAAAGCTGGTAACAAAACTGTCATGAATGTATATCATTATTAAGTTTACTTACATCTGCTAAAGGCCATGGCGAATGTAACGTCAAATCGTGTAGATTCAACGTAAGAGATCCGCATAGAATAAACGAGGTCTCTTTGATTGCCGAAAACTTGCTATGCTTTTCTTTTGGAGAAATTGGTGATCTCTCAGACTTTTTGAACAAATTCTTAGGCGATGGACATGTTGCATGCCTATGGTCTTTGTTCAAATGATACTTTTTATCATGATTATAAGTAGCTCTTCTCAATTTTAATGTATAAATCTGTATGTTCAGCTTAAAATCTGGACAGAGATTTGGTATTGTAAGATATCCTGGGAAGTGAATTATTGGAGTATTTATCGGGCAGGTAATAGCATTCGTTGCCCACACGGTAAGCCCGTGAGAAATGACTATTACAAACCACCGAACAAATTCTGCAGAATCTTTTTCCAGTTTAAGATTATTTTCTTGCAATGGTAAACTTATATCTTTTACAGTGACTTCGCCTCGCTCACAAGATAGTTCATTGTTATTCTGTTCAAAACTCATCTTTCTCATCTCATCGGTAGCCGCCTTCTTCCTGAGACATGCTACCAGGAGGACACGTTCAGATTCCACCTGTTCAGTACTTGCCATGAATTCTTTCATGGATCTACATAGAGTCAAAGCTTTGCTAGCTTGGTACATTAATGTCTGTTGCGTAATAACTTCCTGTAATAAGCATTGTGTCCTTTCATCTTCAAGTACAACGCCGGTTGAAGCTGAAGACGGTGCAGGTGGAAAAGCAGTTGGTGGAATTTTTAAACCAGCTCTGAACTTCTGTAATATTAAGATAAATATTATTAAGAAGGGGCATCAATTAAGAACGCCGTATAATTAAATTTTATCCCGTTGGATTACCTTTTTAAATCTTTGCGTGAGCGACTTATAAATCGTTTGTGTCCTATTTAAAGTAGTACTTTGTTGAGGCGATGTTTCGGTTACTGATGTTTCAGTTGTTGATGATTTTGAATCGTTCCTAACTTTTTGTGATGGAACTGGTGTTTTCTCTTCAGATATCAAGTCGCTTGCATTTATACGAGATTCTGTCCTGTCTCGCGTATCAAAATGTGTATAAGTGACACTGGTGTTGTACAGTTCATCGCCAAGAGCGTCTTCTAAGAATTTTTGAGCTTCAAAATTAATTGTAGTATTTCCTGAATTTGATTGTCGTGAAGTTTCTCCATTTTCCGAAAGATTACTAGAAGCGTTCGGCAGACTTATACTTGAAGCAATAGTTTCAGCATTGGATGGCGAGGTCATCGTTATTAAATTTATGCTGGAAGACTTTCTTGACACGTCGAAATTTGACTTAGTATTCTCTGATACTGATGTTTTACAGAACAAACTTGTTTTCTGATTTTGTTCAGTGAAAGACTTGAAAGTCTTTTTTGGACTCTCCGAAACAATATCAGCTGTTACCAATATTGAATTACTTTTACGCGATCTTCTTGACACGTGGTTATAGACAGATCCTGTTGAATTTAACTCTAAACATATATTTTGATTTTCTTTGTTCTCTGTGACATCCTTGCTGCATAGCAATGTACTTTTGTCGCTCTTTGACGAGACATCTAGCATGGATACGGAATGATCGATATTTTCAATGACAAATGTATCTGATTTGGGACTTGAATCTGTGGAACACTCTTTGACACGTGAATTTACATTACTACTTGACAGTGATTGAGTATCATTACTCCATTGACTCTCAGGAGACTGATATAATTTTCTTGACGAATCAGCAGTGGAAGTGAATTTTATTTCACTTAAATTAGGATAAATTCTAGTCGGTGCGATAAAAGATTTCGTATTCTTTGAAGTCATCAAATTCGGTCGAAAATTCAAACGTTCGATCTCTTCGTTAAGATCCCTAATGGCTGCCGACAGCGGCGTCGTGGGTGAATGATTTCTTTGAGAAACTTCTCCTGAAACTTCTTCCTTTCCTTTTTCAGTTCCAACTCCATAATTTTCTTGGCTTTTCAAATTGATATGTAAGGATAAATTCTTTTTCTTTTCTTTAATCAGTGGGTTAGTCGGCGCCGCGATGCCTTGACATTGATTTTCATTAGCCAGTGTGACGCTGTCGTAACCAGATGTTATTTCAGTCATTGTTTCGACGGTTTTCAATTCCGTTCTGAATTTCGGCGGTACAATAATATCCTTCTGTTGTACTTTTAATAATTTCGGTTCTGCTATTAATTTCAATTTTGAATCTTGCTTTGTTTTGCTGTCTCTCCACGTATGACTGTCAATGTAACCGTATTCGAAATTTCCCTTTCTCGATGATTCGCAAACGGCTGTACACAGCGGTCCTCTCCACTTTACATTACCAAGTTCAAAGCCCTTTATGTAAGTAGGTGAAGACAGCAGATCCTTTGTGGAAGTTTGAGAATTCTGTAATTGTTTGTTACGGCGTAATTTCCATGGGGCGACGTACGGGGGTCTCTCGTCGTCATTCGATGAAGAACTTTCACACGCTTGTTGACCTCTTGTGGAAGTCACGCTCCTTGAACGGCGATTGCGTGAGTTCTTTGACGTCCGAGCGTTTGTATTGCGCTGACACTTTGCAATTTTCGACATAATGAACTGTTCGAATTTCTTATCAGAGTCTTTGATTATTCGGATATTCGGTCTATCAGATATTTCATAAGAATTGAGTCTTCCGTTCTCTTCGACCCAAACGATTTCAGTTCCTTTTTTTACAAGGATTAATCTGTTGCTAACAGTCCATGCTCATTCGCAAAAAATTCGAAATTTTGGTCATCGCTGATAACAGTTTCTCTCATACCTTGTGTATCTGTAGTATCCTTAGAAATCATCGATTGCAGCGTATCGAGGAACGATGTATTGAATTGCCTTATTACATGACAATTTCAAGAAATGCTTCCCCGCGATAATTTGTGTATCGCTCTTTGTAAACTGATTCCTAATTATGTACTTCATTCGTGCTGCTGTCTGATCTCATTTTGTACATAACTAATGTCAGTTTGAGCATCTGCAAATAGTCATAATAATAACAAGTTTACAGGGTGCTTAACTCATGAGACAAGAGTGAACTATGGAACAGTAAACATTACTAGAAATTTCTAGAATAGCCGAATATCGAATTTTCTACGAATATTAACACGAGACGAGGAGGTTCACATTTTATAAAATTATTTTTAAATCCTTACCAGCACACAATCGTTCGTGACTCTGTGGTTCGTCGTTGACGGTTTCTAAAATACACGTTGGGCTACATGCATTAGTTCCTTCGGTCACACTTCCATTATGACGTCGTCCATTTCTTGCGTTAGCTCGGCGCAATTTACACTATCAAATGAATATATTTTGTTTTCAACTTGTTGTTACAGTAGATTAGTGACAGCTTATAACCGAAACGACACATGACTGTTATGGGGAACATGATGATGTACATGCACAGAGTGGAACGGTGGATGGATAAATAAAATCGATGATTTATCATTCCTCTACCTTAACAAATGATTTCTTCGTAACATTCATTTTAAACAATCACAATATTCAAGACATTTCACGATGATGGATGAACAATGACTGGAGTCCAACATGCTGCAGAACTACTATCTGACACTTTAAAATAACAAGTGAATCCCATTGGGGTAGACAATATGACTCAGACGTGGTTGATTCAAAATTCAAATATTGTCTAAACTTTTCCTATTGTGAAATTACAGCGTGTAGATAAACTTAAAGATTTTAAACTTACGAAAACGATTTATTTCGTTCTCTTTTAACAGATCATGAACAATAAAAAGATGAAGGTCTTTGAAGAAGGTGAAGTTGGGAACGTGATATTCAATCCACAATCGCAAGGAATTCAGTCAACGAATCGTAATAATAATAGGGAATGCATTGGCAATTATTACAATTGCAACGCAACACATTAAAACCGGTTGCAATTCAAAAGGATTGTTTAAAAAGTTGTAGTTCTTAAATACTTACCGTCAAGCTTATTAATTCCACCACCTGCCGTTGAAGATTCGCAATATCTATAAAATCACCATCCACAAAATCGAAAGCAAAATATTAGACTAGGAAAATTTTTAACTCAAACTTTACGTCTGTTCTTGAAACTGGCTACACCGGGAGTGACATTATTAGCAAACACTGCGGGACCTTGTCAGCGCGGTCACGCTTCGTCTCCTATTCAGAAATTATTACTGAACCGTTATAATCCTTGTACCCCTCCATAAAAATCCCGCTACTCCTGGACATACTACGTCCATATTTTTAATTACAAACCCCTAAAATATGCTCCGTTATATCAATCTTTTAATATCCTTTCTCTATTATTCTATCAGGTGTGTCGTGCCAATCATTTCCTAATTCCAAAAGCCATACGTTATCGATAATTCTTAATTTCTAATTTTTATCATAATCCGGGCTTTTCAGTTCTTCAGTGTATACCGAAAATTCATTTTAACTATGAAACTAAGGTATTTTTAATTTACATTAATTTTCAGTAACGTTGTACGCTTAAGATTTCTTGATGCAGGAAGCTTTGCGAACATCAGTTTTCTTTATCTTCAATAAAATGGTTTATGTTCAGATTAATCCAAATTATCTATTTATCAAGCAATTCGGATTAGTGATCTTCAGGTTTTAAAAGTAAGACAATAATATTGTTATTTTTTGCATCGAACCTTGAATATACGATCATGGAAGTTAAATCTGCCCTGTGAGTATGGCGACGTCTGGTGGCGGCGCGAAAAGTGTAAGGCGCTCCTTTATAAATAACAGATGTATTTGGGCATTCATAACCTACAAATTTTAAACGAATTTTTCATATTTAATATTGTATCGTGTTTGTGAATAAAAGTTCTGGAGAATATTTGTAATTGTAAAAAATATGTTTGAGGCACATAGTATCAATGCCGAGCATAAAGATTTAATTCATGATATTGCCTATGACTTCTATGGGCAGCGTATGGCAACATGCTCCAGTGATCAATTTGTTAAGGTAAGATAATTGTGTATAAAATAACAAAACTAATGAAGGAATCGTAGATTTACTATATAAATGAATGGTGAATACGAATTCCTTGGGTTTCATTAAAACTGAGAGTTTTGAATTAGAAATTTGTGAAAATGCAATTTTTATGAAATATTCTATTAAAAATTTATCAGGTTTGGGATGAAGATGAACATGGAAATTGGCATTTAACAGCCTCTTGGAAAGTACACAGTGGATCTGTGTGGAAAGTCACATGGGCACATCCTGAATTTGGACAAGTACTAGCAACATGCTCCTTTGACAGAACTGCTGCAGTTTGGGAAGAAATTGGTATATGAATTTTCTTATCGATTATTATTAAAATATTAAAAATAAAGATTGTTGTAATGTTAAACATTTATTTTTTCTATATTAATGTTTATAATAATCTGTACAGTTGGTGAGGGTTCAGGACCTGGCGAACGTGGTATGAGACATTGGGTGCGCCGAACAAATTTAGTAGATTCTCGTACATCAGTTACCGATGTTAAATTTGCTCCAAAGACACTGGGACTTCTATTAGCTACGTGTAGTGCAGATGGAGTCATTAGAATATACGAAGCTCCTGATGTTATGAATCTAAGTCAATGGACGTTGCAACATGATATCAGTTGCAAACTTCCTTGCAGTTGTCTTACGTGGAACCCATCTTTGTCCAGGTATTTACTTACAGCATTATCACTAAAGATTTTATTTGCAGATTCCTAATGTGTCATTATCTTCAGATTACATCCACCAATGTTAGCAGTGGGAAGCGATGACTCAAATACTTCGAACGGAGGAAAAGTATTTATATATGAATATTCGGAAAATAGTAGACGTTGGACAAAGACGGAAACATTATCGAATGTGGTAGATCCAGTACACGACATAGCATTTGCTCCTAACCTGGGGAGAAGTTTTCATACTCTAGCTATTGCTACGAAGGATGTACGGATCATAACTTTAAAACCTGTACAGTGAGTAAAATATTAAATCGTAATGAAATATATATTTCTCGATTAATAGCTTTAATGTAAACTATTTCTGATATAACAATAATTTTATTTAGGGATTCTGCACAAAGTGGATTGTCACGTTTTGAAATAACAACCGCAAAATTCGAAGATCATTACTGCACAGTATGGCGTGTATGTTGGAACATCATGGGCACAATCTTAGCCAGTTCTGGTGACGATGGTTGTGTACGATTGTGGAAAGATAATTATATCAATAATTGGAAGTGCGTGGCCGTTCTTAAGGGGGATGGTACTTCAGCTCAGAGTACAGAGATGCCCTTAACAACAACACCACCGAATCATCCTACTGGAGTTCAGCAGCCACTCTCCACCACCAGGTACTATAAATTGGGTTCTATCAGTCATCCGAACCAAGTACCTTGGCATTAATGGGAAAATAGTTATTGGCCTATGTCTCAGAGCATTTAATGCTTGATATTATTTAATGAGACTTTAATAGTATAAATTAACTGTGCCATCTTCAATAGCTATATAACATCAAACATTGAATTTAAATTTAATTCGATATTAACAAATGCTAAAAATTTTATAGTAGCACATTAAGTTCTCTGAGAATACGCTTTGTTCTTCTGGTCTATATTTTTCATATATATTAATCTTACACTATATCATGTTTCTTTTGTCATCTTGCAATATCTACTTCAGTACCAATATACCAATTATTGTACAAACGTAACGAAATTTCGAAATAATGTAAAAATCAACTACTACAATTGAAAGTAATCTATTATGAAATAGTAATTCGATGCCAATGAGATTGAAACTTCTTTAAACATTCATACCATTTTCCGATGAAAATACTTGAACGTGTAAATGAAAAAAAAAAGATACAGATTAATTAACAGTGATATAACCATTAGAAGATTGTATAACCAACTTCTTCCGGATTTGTATAATGTATTTTACAATGAATAAATATTATTCCTATACCCGAACACCTTTTTATTTTATCCCGCATCCTTTATGATACAGCACATGATAATTTTTTTAATATTAAAAGGGTAAGAGGGATAACATTTATTATTGATGTAAATGTCTCTTTATCTTTTATAAAATATAATATTAAATGGGCCAATCGTTGAGTGACTTAATCAGCGAGAAGTAGTAGGTAATGCGTGTTGAAATATTATATTGTATCATATTAATAGAAAAGTACGCGTTGAGCTTTTATGATACAGTGATATAATGCAATTGATTATTTTATGACTATTTAATTTAATTTCAGGAATGTAACTATAGCAACTGTTACAGCAGAAAAGCCTACAGCTCCTATTATGTCTACGAGCAAATGGCAAGCACCTGTTACAAAAGGTCGTTTTAGTAAATCCGTGTGGCTGGGTAATCCAGCAGAACCATCACCACTGCCGCCGCCAATATTAGACCGACCCAAATCGAAAAAGTGAAAAGATATATTCTTATTGGACCAGATTAGAGTTCGATAATGACGCTGCTTAAGCATTGAATATCATTTATTACAAAAGGTGATTTACAATTTCAAAGAATAATGGATCATGGACAAGATCATGATAAGAATCAAATGAAACTCCTACCGTTATTATTTCCCTTTATCTATTTTCTGACATTTATTACAACTTATTTTTACTCATATATATCAAGAAGGCGATAATGAAATATTTTTGAACCAAATGTTGTAAGTAAGATGAAGCAATAATGATATGTTACATAACGGGTGTACTTAATCGTGAAGTAGGAAGAACATTGATCGTTGCTTACATCAAAGTAATAATTACTATAGTTTCATTAGAATATTAATGAATTTTTTTCTAACGACATTTATGTGAAAACGTATAATTTATATGTTGTCATTCCTTCGGCTTTGTAAAAGTATTCTAGATTTTGGTCAAATGAAAGAGTATCTTGATATTATGCAATATTTGCATAGAATGACAGTATACGAGCTTTAATTTTGTAAGATTTACTATGTGGTATTTACTCTTTTTTTTAAATTTCTATATTCTTTATTAATAATTTCTCTACCGATGGCAAATAATACTTAGGAATTAGAAACGAGGACAAATTTGACTTTAAATACTTTTAAGAATACACTGACATCTCTTTTGGTGATATGAACACAGTATTACATAAGAATTTATAATTTTGTTATAGTCCATAAGAAGTTTGAACCTGCTAATAGTATTATAAGTTTTCATTAAGATTATTTGTATTATCACAGTCTAATAAGTTTGGCTGTTAGTAATAAGTTTGACTATATGATAAGAATGATTCTTTTTTTAAGTTAGCCTCAAAATTGTGTAATTTATTCCGAGCGATACAATGTTAATTATTCTATAATATTATAAAAATGAAATTGATTTAATGAGATCGAATTTATAATTTTCAATGCACTTTCCTCACGAAGTACTATATTATATTATGCAATTGTGGGTGCAACGGTTTGACTTTCATTTTTCTGGATAAGCCAAATCTTAAAATTCTAGATGTCCTTTTTGGTAATTCCGTTTTATTCAGCTGGATTGTATTCGATATCTTCTCTAAGCCTTCTAGAAAAAAAAAGAAAATGATGAAACAATATCTAACATTATAAATATCACCTTGTCAAAGAATTAATTACAAACCATTTTCTATAACATTTTTTTTGCGTTTATACATGTATAAATTATTTCCTACCGATGCCGTATTCAATTGTCGATTTTCCAAATTCTCTATTTCATTGTTCGTCATTGTTACCTCACCGTCATTTATATTAAATTGATTCATATTTTTTTCCAAATTGAGGACTGCGTCACCCTTTGATAGTCTCTCGCAGTTATTGCTTAAACTATTCGTATCACAAATATAGCGTTTACGTTTAAAAGGTATAATTTCAAGGCATAATGCTTGAATCGATCGTTTTCGTGAAATTGTGAATTCGTTGGGAGTATCGAGTTCCACTGGTAGTTTCGTCGTATTGTGCTTTACAGTAACAAAGTATGGGTGTAATACGTCAGGCGCAGTTACCCCAATTAAGGGTCCATTCACGTTCACGTTTTGGTCTAGTTTGCCGTCGTTAATATTTAGCGCTCCATTTCCTTTCATGTTTATTTCCGATGAGCAGTTATGCTTGTCAATTAAGCGATTCATGGCGGGTTCCATATCGTTCAATTTATTAGTTAACAATGTTCGAAATTGGCCAACATGAAAGTTACAATCAGAAGCATCTTTACTTGCTGATGTCACTTCTAAGGAATTTTCTGAATTCTTTGTGCAGTTTTCAAGATCCATCTTGGTATATTTTTAAATTTGTACCTTATTTTCTTTGATTTAAATTATATCCGACTATTAGTATAACCTGTTGTAAACGAGAAAGATTTGAAAATTTAATCGCCTGGAATACGCGATACAAGACACAACTGTAACATTGAAATACGTGAAATACGAAGCAAGGGCCGTAGCACCTTGGTAGAAAAATGATATAAATAGTTTTCTCATAGCCAAAATGGCAATAACTTTCAGCAGAAATTCTGCGGGTGTTGTTAACTGTTATACAGTTTACGGGAGGAAGTAATACTTCGCAAGTAATGGCGTGAAACAATGTTTCCGGTTAAAGTTTTTACGTTTCCCAAACTGTGCGAGAGTGTTTCGCGCCACTGGATTATGAAGAACTTAAAAGCATACAAGTGCATACAAGTGAGTGTATGTTTAGACGGGAAAACAGCAGTTTATACGCAAATCCAAGCAAAGACAAGCGAATCACGAATTTTCGTATCGTTCCTCAAGTGTCAAATAGTGATGTTCGTTATCCGACGTTTTCTGCAGTTAACAGTTTTAAAATAAATTGAGTAATAAATTTACTGCATTGTGTTTAACGCGATAATGAACGTGCCTGTTAGACAAAGTTATTTAGATTTAGTCAAGAGGAATCTCCAAGCAACGGATCAGGTAAGTCAACAAAATGAATGGACTGATTATTAACCTTATAAAAATGTATATTGCACGAACGCTCGCGATCCTTTACTTTTCATAACTTTATGAGAATACATATAAAGCGAGTTCCGTTTACTGAAGAAGATCAACAAAATTGCCTTTGCCTTTCTGCTTTTCTGCAGGTCATCTTCCTTACGAGAATAATATATATTGGCGAATATCGTTGCACGTCGGAAGAATTACGTCAAGTATGTTTCTTTGATTAAGCTTCGTGCAAGATTTCTAATTTGATAATTAATCGTGTAGAAGATGAAAAATGTTATGGATCATTTAGCAAATGATCATAGTGACTCTCCTGCAACGGGATTATTACTTGTTTATCAGCAATATTTCATTCATATACTGGAGTTAAGTATCCGGCTCATGTTTATAAGTTCGTTTATTAAAAATTTTATGTACCTTAAGTATCCTTCGTGGAAACCTTAATTATTCTTATAGTGTGTAATAGTTCCGTATACAAAGCAACGTTATTCTGCTTTACTTCCGCAGGCAACGGAGGAAATAATTTTTCGCCATTTTCGACTTATCTATGCTGATGGAGCTATGCAAATTGATCTTGGAAGAGTAATATGCTTGCCCCCGTATCATCATGTATATCAAGTAAAAAATATATCTTGTATACTGTACGAGAATACTTAGGCCCTGTATAGTCCGAATTTTATCATGGCCGTAAACGAATTTATGTAACGTGAAATAAACAGATAACAACCTCTGAATAGAAATAAACCGTGAATTCACTAGTTTTAATGATTTTTTAATAACGATTGTGCTTTGTAACTTTTGTATACGCTACCTTGCGGTAAAAAATTAAATAAATCAATAAGATATCGATTTATCAGTATACATGACTTCAAAGTCACACCAGGCTATAGAGGGTTAACCAAAAAAAACCGCATCTATTGCAATTTACACGTTTTCTGCCGTAGAAATTTTTCCGCCGTTGGTCTGCGGTATTTGCAAAGCCACCAATTTTACTGGAGAAGTTGGAAAAAACTGGACTGAGTGAAATTGAAAAGCAAATCACAAACTGTCTATACAAATTATATACGCTGTGCGAGTATATATTGGATTCGTACGGTGTCACTGTAAATTCAATTTAATTCATTATCATCCTTACCGCCATACGCGCCATGAAATATTTATACGTATGAAATACTAAACCATTATTTTTATTTTATCCCAATAGTCGGTACCAATGGAGGAAGTTTTATCGCACCTAGGTGAAAAAGTGCCACAATGTCTGCCAGAGAGTACGGTATTGGAGTTCTTGCTAAAAGTCGATACCCCGGTATTGAAGGACGTCGAAGAATATCTAGAGTTGTACATGAAAGTACCGCAGATTGACTTTTACAATGGTAATTTGAAAACAATAAATATGCAATTATACGAGATAATAAATATATTAACGATGTCACGTAAATTACAGTGGTCACGGTGCACGACGAAAGCGTGAGAGCGTGGATGAATAAAAACGATTATTTATTTCAGAATATTTACAATATCAAAAAAACATTTTCGTATTGTTGGGTTACATACAGTTAAGTTAAATTTTACTAGACTAGGTACACAAATGTCAAGGTTCCTAAAAAAAGTAGCCCCTCAGACACGATCTTTATGCTCCAGGTATGGGCACTATAATAGATACAATGATGTTCTCAAAGGATCATTAGTTTAAAAGTTTTCATTATCCTTAAGTTACGTTGTTCTTCTTTCATTGAGGCCCGTTTGCATGAAATCTAAGGGAGACGATATATCTACTGCCATTCAGTACATTAAGTTTAGCGATCACTATATTTCACAATAGAAATTTCAAACTACCGTTACATTTGAAAAATGTATTTTAACAATGACAGGATCGACTCGTTCAATCGTTAGATTCACTTTTATGAGAGGTCTTCACAGTTATAATTCTCTATGAAAGATATACCAGTTTCAATACACTGTGAATAATTGTTCATGTTTGATTTAAAGATTTTAATTATGTCTCATTAACGTTATTACGGACGCATGAAATATAAAGTTACACGAATGCGCATTCATTCCTGATAAAAACATGCCACGCTGTTTGGACAATTTTGTTTATCAGCACTGTGACAATGGAAACAAGATGAGTATAAAACAATCAGCGAAAGCTCGTTGTTTATATGAATTTAATGAAATTCCAAATTAATAATTTGATATCCAGTTTCAATTAAATTATCTCATCCTTGTCTGCATCATTATTTCGTTATTACATAATTACTGGTATTACTTTTTTATATGGAGGATGGGAGTAGAACAGTACTGCACATAACAGACTGCAAAGTGTAGCAGTTTCAATTATGACAGAGTGTCTTTCTTTTGTAATATGCTGCATGCTTACACACCGTAGAAACATTATAATCGGCAGCGATACGGTTGAGAGGATTAAATCATCGCGAAATGAAATTTAACTGTGCATAGATGTGTCCAGAAACTTTAACAAATTTTTCAAATTATTCTTTCAGACAAAATCTGGCCACCCACGTGCGACTTTGTGCCTTACGATATACTCGACGGCAATGTCCCAAGGAGAGATGTAACAATGCCGAATCAACAGAGTCAACGGCAACAGCGGCACCATTAGTGACTCTTTTTGTTGTGGCATGTGGTGCAAAACAAGTATATATAATTTATACGTTCACCAAAGATTGAACATAAGTATTACGAAGACATGCTTTAATGGGTGGTAAAGGTCACCCAGCTATATTCAATTTGACAACACTTACTTTAGAGAATATAATTTCCCATGAAAATAGCAATCTATCTTTAGTAAGTTTAGTTATTATAAAACATATGCATATGATGGCAGAGTACCTCTATAGTCGCATAAGTTCCTCATGCTCGTCCTTCGAGTTATTGAAATGGACTTCAATGCTCGAATGTAACTAAACACGTCTTTGAAAATAGATAATTGTGTCGTGTGGACTTGAGATGAATATAACATATATCAGGACGCTGATCGGCAGGAATAAATACAGCGAATGTTATGTAATCGCAGTATCGCACGACTCGTAACGTCCGTTACACAGACTCTCACGGTAATTCGAAACTATTGATAAAAATTTCTGGCAGTTTATAGTAGTCCGATTTTTTATTCTGCAATTAATCATCGTAAGCATTGTTTCCTTGTCATTTCACATATAATTTAGTCCAATCGCAGATAATCCTTTAACACACCTTAAATTCGCAACGCTATACCTCACAAATGATCATAACAATAGTATAGCCCTCATTAATTTTTTAAATGTTATATCGTGTGCTCACATCAATTCCATCAATGGCAATGAATAACAATTTATTTTTTAAAGATTATATTCTGATCACTCGAATGTAAACCTTAGCCCTATAGTTAAACCAGGAAACACACCAAGTACGCGAAAGAAAAAATTTTAATACTTCTATGCCTACACGAGTGGCTCATAAAAACCGAGATTTCTCACGCGGGAGACCCGTGCAGTTATTTTGAAATTCCCAAAAAATTCACAAGCATATCTCTCACCTTCTCAAAGATCGAGAAGCAGTGGCTCGACTTGTGCAGAAAATAGAATTATGCAAAACTCACACATTTGTTCCAAGTGAACACGTACTTTTTTTTTCTTCCTTTTCCCGTCTGCCTCGTACGTCTCGCCGTGATTTTTTTTACTCGAAAAAGAATTAAATTCAGCACTCGGATTTACGTACGTACTCCAGGAGGTTCGGATCGACATTACGAAAAGCTATGCACTGTAGTTGTCGCTAGTTTTTTTTTTGTTAATTTTTGCGCAATTCGCGCTTACGGAAAGGAGCCTTTTTTTTTCTTCACATGGCACTTTTTCCCCACAGAGTGGATATGACGGTGTATTTTTTTTCTCTCTCCTTATATCGACTCGTAAGCTATACAAGAGTCAATAAATCTATACGATCATTAGATGAAATTCCAACGAGATTCTTAAGCGTTAAACAGGCAATAATAGAAGGACTATCGCAATAATCTTTACCACAAGTTAGAGACTGTAATCGGCGTGTTTAAGAGTTAAGATAAGGATTTATCTTTTAAAACAACGTTAATATTCGGTACGATTACTCGAAGAAAGATTTACTTTACACATTATACAGATATACTTAACGTTCACAATAAAATCCAGAATATCGCAGACTGAAAAGTAATGGGGATTTTGAACATTCGTCGTTGAACTCGCTTTCCAGGATGGAAAACTGAACGATATGTCTCTCTTTATTTTGCACTTCCAATTATCTTCGTCACCGCTAGATTTGTTCTTGTTCCCATTTATTCGCAATAATACCGTTCAGGTACAATGCCGTTTCTTCAGTGTACTTTATTCTGGTCGTCATATACGCTCGTACGTATATATATACACAATCCTGTATACATATCCATACAATAGAAATATTTTTCTCCCTTATATATACACACACACACACACACGCACGCACGCATTGTATCCCCATGTACACCTATAAATTTGACAATGTCCGTAAAAGTCAGATAATTGTTATTATTATACTAGCGATCTGTATAAAATATCTCAATATTTAAGGTATTTACAATTACATCGATTGTGCACGTAACTCATTCGTACACACAGTTTAACGCACAGCTCGTCACATTTACATTAAACGTAGCTTTTAAGTTTCCTTCAATATAAAAGGGCACTTGATTGAACATAGAGAAGTAATATATACATATACTAAACTTGTTGTGGCATATATATATATATATTATCGGGTGAAAAAAGAATTCACTAAAGTAGACAGAGGCTTACCGTAATACACCCGTAATCGGACGATATTCTAAAAAAAAAAAGAAGATGAAAATCAATATCCTTAACACCAACGACGACGTAGTCGCAGCATATGGTTCTGTCAGGTATAACAGCGTCACACGGAACTCTCCCTCTTGGCCGTGACAAGCGGCGTACCTATCGTCGTGTCTTTATGCGACTGAATGCAACATTGACCAGCCAGTCTAGCCTCGACTTCCTTTGGCAGGACCGTACCACCAGGGCAAGTCCTGTTCACCACACCCAATCCAGCGTACAAAATCGGCGGGGTCATTGTCATTGACTGAACACTTTGATTCGGCCAGTGCTGCCTAGGTAAAGTGCAAATTCCACCGTCGTACACTTCACTGACCATCGGTTGAAACTGAGAGCCCATGGCGTTCACGGGTATACACTATATGTAAAAATTATTATACGTCAGGTATATAGCGCGTATACGTATACTATATATCTATGTATAGCCTTAAGAATGACTTTTTATATACTTTTCATATACAGAGCGTTATGTATCAGATGTCTGGCTATTAACGAGGAAGCAGTCTAGCGGCGCTATGGCATTGCGATACTTACGCTTTTATGCTTGGACGTTAAGTTCGATAGCTCGTGCAGTGGCATCCCGTTGCGAATGGTGCAATAGCCGACGTAATTGCCATGTCCGCCGACGGCAGTAACGGTCGGATGCTTTAAAAGATTTCTCGAGGGCGACGTCTCTATTGTCGAGACAAGTCGTCTTTTTCTGAGATACTCGGACGGCTCGTCACCTGTCAAATAAAAATGCTCGAGGTACAAAGGTAGGTTCGTATATGAAAAAGGCTACGGTAGGCTAAGTCTCTCTGTACACGAAGAGAGAAGGCTATTCGATCGTGATAATCGAAATAGGTTAAAGCTATGCGAATTCTGTTTATAGGCACCGGCAGTGATTTGCTGCGGTATGATGTCCGGATTCTTCTCATCGCTCTCATTCGCATCTCCGCTCGTGTCCAGCTTCCTAAACGGACTGCCGGGTAGCTTCTCCTCCGTCAATAAGCTGCTGCTCTCACGGAATCTCAATTCCCTCTGAATGGGAACGGCTTTCGTCGGCTTCCCGAGATCCTCCACGTGGGACTTGCCTTGGTCGTCGACGTGAGAGTGTTGAATGCGCAGCACTATCATCACTATCACTGCTACTATAACGAGGGCTGCGAAGACTCCTATCATAACGCTTAGCATTGGCGTTAGTTTCATGTGCTGACGAGGACGATCTGTAATTGTGTATCGTGACGCTGTCAATATTATATCCGATATCGAAGTGCAAGTGCATCGATGCTCCTGCAACGAACTGCGTCCATTGCGTTTACCTGACTCGGATGTTAGTTGTTTCTCTGGCTGACGCAGTGTACCCGCTTGCACCACCATTGCCTCGCTGCGTCCTTTATCATTGTACGCGTATATGCATGCCTGATATAACGCCCCGGACTCAAGATGAGTCACGCTGAATCGGGGAACCGGTGACGTCAGATTAGCTCGTAGTTCCTGGCTGTTGCTCTCTCTCACCTCGAGGAGGAACGACTGCGTTAAGCCTCCGTTAAAGCCCTCCGTGCACTGCACCGAGAAGGAGTTGGAGGAGGTATTGGATGTCGTGCAATTGTGAACCATATCGGGTCGACCTGCGGGAAATTATTAGGTGCAGGATTCTAGTTGCTTTTAATGTATTCTGTGTATGCCGTGTTGTTGGCACGTTGGTAGCTGTTTGGTAATATCTGCCGTGAGCTGTGTTACTTGCGCACGGCGAAACATTGGAAGCTGGTGACATTTTAGATATATTAGAAATTCAGTGGGGTATATATCGATCGAGGAGGAAATAAATGTATTTGCATTATAATTTTACGTGGATAGGGAATACCTTTGTCATAAGGAATAATGTATAAGATATCTGAATGGGAAATAATGTTCTTATAGGGAGCATCACGTATCAGAAAAGAAATCGTATGGACTATATGATAGGATTACGTTTACATATATATAAGAAACGAATTTTCTCTGGATAATTTTCAAACCGTGATATATCTGGATATCACGTAAGTCTACGTATAACGTATATGCATGAAAAAATTGTTCATCTATGAAAAAAAAAAAAAAAAAAAAAAAAAAGAAATCAAATTACATTTCATGAAAGACGTGTACCTCGTGTGTTTGCTTTCTGTTTCAGGTCATATAAGTATCTCGTGGTTGAAACTAATCAATATAAACGATATGTAAATTCAGGTAAGAACATTGGTTCTGACGAATAGCAATAATATTAATGTTCTTGTATATAATTGGCAAATTATAGAATAACGTGTTTCACGTGGACGACCAGCTCTGAGCGTACCTGCGGGAATGATGTGATAAACGCAAGGAACGCGCTGATGTCCGATGCTATTTGTCGCCCAGCAGAGAAGAGTGCCGTAATCCAATTCGGTCATGGGGGTGTAGGAAACTATTGAGGAAGTCCCAGCCATCGCTATGTGTCCAGCAGCAACGTCGATACTTTCCGCCGAGTTGTTAAATGTCCAGCGAAACTGCACTTCGGGAGGATTTGCATCGACCTTGCACATAATATTGGCCTTCTCCTGCTTGGCCACGCCGTGGATCCTGGTCTGATTTGATTTGCAAGTAGGTGCGTCTGCGTGGATGAAATGTCGATGGCATTAGCATGGCTCGGCAACGTGGATGGTAAATTTTAACGTGAAACCATCTATCTGAAGATACTTTATTAAAATCTAACTCTGACGGTGCAGCGCTGCGCTCGGTTGGTTCCGTTAATTAATGTCCTGACATAGGTCCGCTGCATTATACTCACACGTAACGTTTAAATAAAAAGGTGCGCTCTCCCCGTCGCCCTCGGTATTGTAGCCAACACATGTATAATTCCCGGCACTCTTTCTGTCGACGCCTTGCAGTACTAAGCTCTGGTTGCTTATTATTATTCCTTGCGTAATATTATGGCTAAGAGTCTTTCCCTGCAACAGAAGTAACGGCCTCGAGCGATTTGCAAATGCTCCGCTGGGTTATAATGAAATTAGAAGAAAGACGACGGCTCTGGGAAAAGGTGAGCGGCGTACTGTATTAGAAAAAAAAAGGCTGGACAGGCTAAGAATAATCGGAAATTTTTTTCTTCCTTCTTTTTCCCATAGCGTTTATGCATTCTCAGGCGTCGAAGGATTTTCAAGGTGACTCTATACTCATAGTAATTGATCATACCTGCTGTCGCCATTCTACTTTGTAAACGGGTGGCTCGGCTCGTATTAGGCAGTCGAAGTAAACGTCTGCCCCTTCGCGTATGTCATCTGGATTGAGGGACGTGCCCAGCTGTATTCGCGTCTCAGGTGTGTCTGTAAGTGCGTGAGTGATGTTAAAGAACCGGAGTGTTCGGAAGGTTCTCAGCGAGTGGTACAGCGTGTACCGGAAAGGATCTACCAAAGAGTGATAAAGCCAAGAAAAAAAAAAAAGAAAAAATACTTTTTGGATCTTGTGTGCTTACACTGTATCTCTAATGTCCAACGGTGTTCTATTGGCTCTGTTCCCATAATCGGGTTCTGCGCGCGGCAGGATAAGTTTTTGCCGGCATCGGCTTCGGTAGCCATGAATGACAAAATGCTTGTAGTTGTGTTCCCGTCGCTGGATCTCTGGAAGCACAATACCCCATGGTAGACGAACGTTCAGGAAGTCCGATTAACCGTCTTTAGCGTCTCTGAGTCGCATCAAAGAGGCTTTTCGTTGTCGTGGGGTTAAAGGGGGAAGGAGAGGAGAGGAAGCAAAGGAAAAAGAGACGAATGGAAGCGAGGAACGGCGCCAGGAAGGAAGGAAGGAAGGAAGGAAAGGATAGAAAGGAAGGGAAGAGAGGACAAATGAAATGAAAAAAAAAAAGAAGAAGAAAAAGGAACGAGAAGAAAAAAAAAGAAAATGACTAGCAAACGAGAGTAGGACATCGATCGGACTAGAATTGCGCCAGTGAAAACCGGAATTCTCTATTGCATTTTCCGCCGGTGAACTTCCGTCGGTGAACTTCCTAGCAGGCAGGCCCGGCGCGACGAAATTGCAATTTCCAATTCCAATTAAACGAGCTTAACATAAGACGGAAGTCGCACTTATGGACGTTTCCGTGACACCGCCGTTTCGCATCTGCAGATGTAATTGACGAGCGACCCAGGAGCGATGCTGAATTACTTTCCGAACTATTTACGGGAGGACCAATTAGTTCTGACTAAATCGGCCTAGGCCATTCGAGAATGGCCGTGTTTGCGGAGACTCGAATCTACTCTGGGCGAGACGAATGGAAATGAATCGGTGCTTAGGTGGAGAATGATAGCTTCCTTTTTTCCTATCGTTTGTCAGATGAGTAGAGCGCACTTACGGTTTCCTTGGCGTCCAACAATCGCTGATCGTTACGCCACCAAGTGACAGTGGCTGCTGGTCGAGATCCACTCGTTTTGCATAACAGATCGTACTTCCTTCCAGCGGACAGTGGCTGATTGGCATCGATTATGTTAACTTCTAGTGGGTCCACTAAAAATAGACACACGCTTAATCGTCACCTCTTTTTCTTATTAAGACGATAACGCCATACACAGCATCGATTGGCACTGACAAATTTCATTTGTTACAGAGCGATTTATCATCGTCCTTCACCCTTTGGCAATCAAGCGATGAAATCTCATTATGGAAAAAAGCAGAAAAAAGCCAAAAACTCTCGATTTCAAGGTACGATCCTAATTTGCGTAAGGATGCAAACGAGGATCTGAGAAATAAAACGGATATGAAGAATGAAATCAAAATATCAACATGCGGTGATCTTCGCTGAACGAGGACTGCGGACGAGTAAACAGCTCTCTTTAAGGTGCTAATAGGTATTAAATAATTTAAAAGTTACGAAGGGCTTCTGCCGTGCACGGGGGGGGGTGCATAAATGCATAATGCAGTAGACCGCAGAAAATGTTCGCCCTGAACTATCTCGGTTAAGTCCACGGCACAAGTTGCTCGTCCCCTATCGATTCCCGGACCAGCTAGATCCCATCGAAAAACGATTTGACACGTCGAACTGATTGTCGGATATATTCCGGACAGTCGATACGGGACACAGTAGACAACCTATCGAGAGTAAAATCACTGTCTACTGTTGGGTATAGAAACCGGTTAGGTTATCAGCTAAACGGGCATATAAACGCTGTAAGTCTGCAAGGCCTTAACTCGCACGGCAAGTAGTCGCTTTGAAAGGGTGCTTCAATCTAAGTACCTCACTTTGAGATAAGAAGTCAAGGCTTTCAAGATGAGAGGAAATTGGATGAAAAGTGTGACTAAAGGTGCAGCGTTCGTGCCATTATTTGCCTCGAAAATTATAAGGTTAGTAAGAGTCAGAGGAGAGATAGAGAGAGAGAGAGAGAGAGATAGATAGATAGGTAGGGAGAGCCCAGAGACGTAAAGGGCTACGTCGGACTATCGATCTCGAGAGTGGAGCTCGACGTGGTTGGGCTAAAAAGCCATTCTAACGAGAATATTCGGCCCGTGTCACATCCGCCATAGTCTCACGAGACTACCACGTTAACGTGATACGTTGATAGACGCTCAGGGAATACAAGGCAGGTGGCCGATCGTTCGTATGCAAAGGTGAAAGGGGCCTGAAGCTAAATTCGAATAAGAATTTACACGATAACGATTTGCCATTGTTACTTGGTAGGTATATGTATATGTATATCTCTGTGTCTCGTACATAGTCAGAAATATGTACGAAGGAGATGAGAAGTCCACTAAGATTTTTTCATGATGATCCTAGGGACTATCGCTAATCGTCCGCGAGGATTTCGTATGCATGGCGTCGAAGCGCTGAATAAGGTAATTGATCGGTGGATCCAATTTCCCTGTGGATAATGAAATTCAAAGTGCGAGCCGAGGGTAAAAGGCAGAGTAGTGAAATCACTCGTGTGCGTACAGTGCCTTTCATATAAGTTTGATACACGTGACTGGTGGCAGGACATCTGGTATATGCGAATGTGTTACATAGGGCGAGGACGGGAAGGACGGGGTTACGAAGGTACGGCCATAGGGTGTATTAGCGAACAGTCTCTCAATTCAAAGTGGATTTGTGAGCTGGCGCAACCATCTCCTACGTTGGATAACCAGACGTTACGGCTCATCATCAATTTTCGCCAAGGGTAGATCTAGAGAATGAGAGATATCGCGTATTTGAAATTTCATGGCTGTTTTTTCTTTTAGCCGGAGTTATTTTTATAACGCGTCGGGAAAGTTTAAGGTTCATGAAAAATGCAGAGGATCCCGAAGGAGGGGTTAGACGCTTCGAAACCCTCCCCCGGAGCGTAACTTTTCTAAATTGTATCGTCCATCTTGATTTCACTCCGCGAACAGCCTGCCAGGGCTCGCGGTGCCTACGTTCGTCACGGACACGACTGTCCGTGTCTGCGGTTGCTTCCGCACTGCGGCTCAACGATTTTCCCTTCGAAGAAGAATGTACGTTGGCCGGAAGGGGCAAAGGGAACGGGACAAAGGATCAAACAAAATAATACACAAAATATTACTAGCGATCTGTGCTACACCCAATTTATATACGTGGAACGCGAAACTCGCGTTCTGAATAGGATTCTCTGCGGCTGACTTCTCATTGCTCCGTTCGCAAGCGATCGCTCGAAGATCGCGCGTTAACCTGCACAACGATGTCGGGAGAGACTGTCGATCCCCAAAATTGAGTGGAGATATTTAACACATTGTATTCGTATAAATGAAAGTTCTATGCCATCTATATATGTATATGTATATACACACACACACAATATTATTCAGGAAAAATAGACTGACTGAAGTTGGCTTCACTACAGAAATCAAATGGACGCGTTAGCTTCGGTTAGCGCTTTCGTCCTGAATAATCCTGTATATAGATATATCATATAGCAGGTATATAATATCGAGCGAGGAACCGCGAGCCAGCGAGTCGGCCATTCCGGCTAGCTGTGGTCGCGCGCTGAAAGCGGGTATATATGTATATATTATTTTTGAAATGTAATATTTTCAACAATTCTGGGTCCCGTAAATTTTACGTAAATACTTACATTTCATGTCCACGCGGACGGTCGAGGATAACGGCATCGACATATTGTTATTCGTTGCATTGCAAGTCAGCCTGGAATGCACGTCGTTCCTGTCCAAATTCATTATACGAATTTCACTCCGTATCAAGCCATTTCGTATGACGGTACTTTTATTATTTACAAGCTTATCGTCGTGGTACCATGAAACCGTCGGCGGTGGTTTACCTGCGAACAACGTCGATTTAATTTTATTGTCCGCCAAAACGTCAATTAGTGTCGTCACAAATTGTTGCTGCACGGAAGAAATAAAAACTAATTTGACGTGCCATATCGTATAATCAAAATATACCTGATACATGGAATTTTTCATTAATATATTCAATTGCAGTATATAACGATCCTGCTTTTGTTGTACGAATGATTATTTATTATATATATGTTACGTATGTCTATTTTCGTATATAAAACATTATATACAATTTATATATAACCCATACACAATTTGTTCACACGAGCATTCAGACGAGCCGTTACAATATGAGGACTGACGGAACCTGTTAAAATTTTCCAAAAATGCTAAATCAAAATCACCCTGATCGTATTTTCCGCTCGGTTGGGTTTGTATACTTTCAAGAGCATCGCCATAGACACCCCCCCGCCTATATAACGATGCCGAAGCTGCTCCTCCTCCTCCTCCTCCTCCTCCTCCTCCTCCTCCTCCTCCTCCTCCACCTCCACCTCCACCTCCTCCTCCTCCTCCTCCTCCTCCTCCTCCTCCTCCTCCTCCTCCTCCTCCTCCT
>JARQTH010000063.1:1371391-1383192 GCA_030142595.1 Trachelus iudaicus
TCCTCCTCCTCCTCCTCCTCCTCCTCCTCCTCCTCCTCCTCCTCCTCCTCCTCCTCCTCCTCCTCCTCCTCCTCCACTGAAAATTACGTGAGACGCCGATCGTGCTTCGAAAACTCCCAAAGAGCTGTAAATGGATAATACCAAGCGGTGCCTCGAGTGTTTGTTGACTTTAACGTAACAGCGTATTCCGACTGAGATAGGTTTTTAATTTCTTCATAATTATTGGGTCCGCGTTACAGTCCGGTAACATCAAACAAAACCACCGTGGAAACTGAACAGCCGAGATTGTGTTTGGAAAAACAAAATACGTAATAATAAGCCGACAGGGAAAATCGTTCAGCGTTACACGAATAAAATTAGGTGAGGTACCGATAAGAAAAACATCCAAAAAAACAGTCTCGATTCGACAGTGTATACTTTGTAAAAAAAAAAAGAAAATATCAAACAACTAAAAGTGACAGCAGCCATGTACCCGTATCATAGATACACTGTCATACTATCTCTCTAACACGAGAAAAATTGTCTATATCAAAAATACTATAAAACTAACAAAAAATAATGACCAGTGTCATATCGGTCCTTTCTTAATACCCTACCCCGTGTTAAAGTCACGTATAAGTATCGATTGCACGTGTAGAGGGATACGAGCTTCAGATCGGCAGTCGAAAGTAATTTAAACTCGCGTTTCCATGATTTCCTATGTCGGCCGATACCACCTTCCACGTATGTATACGCCGGTGGCGTAACTTTTCCGGAATTTCATGTCGGACGAAGCCAGGATACAATTGTAAATTCCAAGTCGAGCCATCAATCCGCCATGCGGTCGTAAAGCGAGCGACAATGTTAATACGAGCTGCATAGTCAAGGTACTCACCGCCGTAGACGTCGCAGAACAAGTGTAAATCCTCTTCTTGCATGTAAGGTCCGACCAGCTCATTCTGCACGACCCCAAAGCTGTCCAGTATCACGACTTTCTGGGGCGGAACTGCGGCAGAAAATGGTATTCGGCGTGAGAAATGGGCGCATCGCGATGAGGTTTCGACGATGGCAAGATACCGATAAGAAGGAAATGAAACAGGCACTACTGCTCCTGCTATCTGGTAGGGACGGACTTTTCAACGATCGTTTAATGCAGCCCGAAACATCTGATGAAAGCGAGGCACGTTTTCCTCGGGTAGAAATTGATTACCTAGGGAGAGCACGGGGTTAGAATTGGGGGAAGCGTAGGATGAAAGAATCAAAAAGAAATAGGGGTGGCTGATATCGCGGGGCATTGTTCGATTAAAAGAATGATAACGTTTAGGAACAAAAAAAAAAAAAAGAAAAAAAAAGTATAAAAGGACGAAAAAAAAATTACTTTCAATTCTGAACACTGATAATAGACAATCGGATACCGATAATGGCATTAGTGATTGGTTCAAAAGACACTGAGGTTAACGTAAGGTAATTGAAGCTCCTGGGGTTGGGATTGCGAAAAGACAGCACTGGTACCGGTGGCTCGAGGGTTGCCCGCGGTGAAAGGAAACCAGGACACTGTCGGGTTAACGGAACTCGCTACTAAATCGCTTAAAGCTGCCGAGGGTAACGAAGTGACTGCGACTGTTCGACTTTCGACGTGGAGCTTCGCTTCAATGTAAATTCCCCTTGAAGTCGGAGATCGTAAGCGCGAATGCTGGCTTTGTCGTATTCACGTCGTCGCCGCTGTGACGTGGCCTTAAGGTTACTTCACAGGTTCGATCTAGAGGTATTTTCGCGACAAAGGTACCTCACAAAATGGATATATATATATATGTATATATAGTACAAAGAATGGCGATCTTGTCCAGTTATTCGTATACAACCTAAAGTAGGAAAAAGAACTCGAACGATTTCTTATGCGGGATATGATTTACGATGAATGCATTATATTCAAATTTTGAGGTCGCCAAGGTGCCTTTGCTTGTACATATATATGTATAAACACGAAATTTACGATACAGTCCTTTATAGATTTGGCTACGGAACATCATCTCGATTCACATGTGCTAGCTTATGTTATCCTATCGTAACTGGTTACAAGTACCGTAGACGTAGAGGGATAGAGAGCGAACTGTAACACCACGAGGTAGCAGCTAGAAATTGAACGAGATTATTAACCCAGCTTGCTCATTTATTTTGAATAATTTCAAAATAACGGTTTATAATGGCTCTACATTCAAAGCATCCGTTACTCCTTATCTGACAGTCCTTTTGCTTAATATAAAATACACAGATCGGGGTCCGGACACTCGATCCTATAGGGAGCAATCCGATATCCGGGTTGTATTCCCTGTTACACTGATAACCAATAGATTTGCCATTGTTCGGAAAATTTGTAAGAAGAGTCCGCTCGGTCCAGATTCTGGATTCCGTTGGTGCTGGCAGAGCTGAATAAAGCAAATTGTCGAGATAAAATCTCGTTGGGACTCGTCGCCCGCGGTAACGATTATAATAATTGTCCCAGGGGCGGCACCCTGGGTATAACCTCAAAGTTGTACGCGAAAGAGACGTGGAAGGCTCAACTTCGCCGATACGTGGAATTGCATAATGTGCGTCGGGACGCTGTTGAATATGGGAAGTTTTGCTTGGAATATACCCCGTGGAAGCCCCGACGTAACTCAGTGGTCCCTCTACACGAGGACAATGTGCATTCTATCGCGGTGGATGGAGCCGTCCAACGGTCGCTAAGCTCCAGGGTAATCCTAATGACGCCTTGACGGCTTCGATTAATGACTCTTTCAATTCCAGCAATTAATCCTGCCTGTTGAGTGGATTATGGAATTCATCACCGTCCCCGCCGTTTTCATATTTTTTTTTTTTTTATATGTCATACAAAACGACAAAGGCAAAATCGATCGGTCGACGCGGAGAAAATTAAAAAATTTTTAATATACTTTTTCAGCTGCTGAGAGTAACTCGAGGAGCTTATCGCAGATGTAAGAAACATGGCGTCTTTCAATTTCGTGGGATAACATTCTGCGTATTCTGTTTCGTGTTACGCCGGGTATATGGATCCATGATGGTAATCTATATGCACACACACACACACACACACACAGGCACTCTGATACACTGGGACGTCCCTACCCGACATTTGGAGCGTTAAATGCAATTCAGGCGAATTCGCATGTCCTTGGCTTATTACACTGAGTGCCTTGGATTACGCGAAGTCAAGACTCGGGCCAGATCGAGAGGGCGATGCGTTTGCAGACCTTATAAGACGAGCATAAGATCTTTTGACGAAATTCGCTCCAGGGAATGACGAAATTGAATTTCGAGACACTTCCTGTGGTACCTAAAGCGAGCACTTAACGGGATCGTCTTTGTAGTCGGAGCGAAACGATGGATCCTTCGGATTTCGCAGTACCGATTGCACGGTACATGATGAACTAATAAGAGATGAGTTGAATTATGAATAATTGTATCGTTGATATACCTTATGAATTCGATTAGTATAAATTGATACTCCAGTGATGATTATTGGTTAGTATTATATATATATATACACACAGTAAAAAAAATATATCGTATAAGATATTTGACGAAGCCCAAGGACGGTTACTGATAAATTCTTTCCCGCAGCGTGATACTGGGTCCGGGAGCCACGGGCCAATTGAAAAGCATGCAAGAGAAAATAATAAATGGACTGATTAAAAAGTTCCTTTGGTTGCTCGGCTGGAAGGTAGGCAATGTAGGTAAGTAAGGTAGAGGCGGATGTACATCTTTTACGTGACCAAACGGAAGCAATGCAAAGTAGAAACCTTCTTGGTGGGTTCGCAAGTGGGCAGCTCGGAATGGATTATTAAAAGTGTCGATTTAAATTTCTCGATGAAGTTATTTAAGAGATTTTTCTTCCGAGCAAACTCTAATTATTGAGACTGATACCTAACTCGGAATTTATCGAGTCGAGGGAAGGCAGAACGTTAATTGGCATTCAACCGGAAAAAGGTTTACTTGCACGTGCATAAGCGAGAGTGCTCATTACCACGAGTAAATTCTTTCTGCCTCTCGCGTCCGGAAGCTCCGATCCCAGTTGCCTCCATAATATTATAAATAGAATGGATGGTTTATTATAACTTTTCAATACTACCTCGCCACCCACCTGATACAACTTTACCCTTTATTTCATTAAGTCTCTCTTTTTTTTTCTTGGCAACGTCGTTAAACGCGGAAGCCCCATTAAAGGAGACTAAAAGCATCGAGATCGGATACTGAAAACTTTTTTTAAATGGAAAGCAAAAAAAAAGTTATGCATTAAACAGACATACGACACCTTATTTATAAAACTCACCGATAACTGTTAAATTGACTTTGGAGTTGCGGGTCTGACCAATCTGAAAATCCACCCGACATCTGTAAATCCCAGCATCCTCTTCCTTTATATGATCGACGCCAAGTTCTGCGGGCTGTTTGTCGGGCAAGAACGTCGCCCTGTTCGAGAAGACAGTGTCGTCGGACCATCTTTCGGCAACTCCGAAGTTCCGGTCCCTCGCATCGACGCTGTAACAGCAAGAGAACGTGTCGGACGGATGCTGGGAGGTTTTATCTCGATTTCGTCCTGGGAGCGTTCGGATAAGAGGAGAAATTTAATGCTGACTTAACGACAAGGGAAGCAAAGGAAGATGATGTTGGGGATGCGCGAGGACGTTTCCGTTTGTCCATGGTATATCGCGCGAGAGGACTCTCGCGAAAGCGGCAGGAGTCAAGGAAGGATCAAGAAGTCGGAGAGTTGCCAGCGTCTCCGGAGACTTACTGGAACATATTGGGGAGGAATTTGAAGGACGCGGAGGAAAGTTTAATATATACTTAAGTTATATGAATATAAATTAGCCTCTTACCTGTAAACCGACGTTCCAAGATCTTCGCGGTACCATAGCACTAGGTGTACAAAATCGCCTTCGTGGGTGGTTGATATGTCACATGGAAGATAGGTAGGGTGCCCGACCTGGGCAACGATGTGGGATATAGGTACTGCACAGACAATGAAAGATGTATCGTTAATTTTTATGGTTAAGAACAGTTCCACGGTTGAGTTAAGGTCCTCAACCCTTACTAACGAGTTGGCGGATGTTAATGTGCATTCAACTTTAAATGGCATAACTTTAGAGTTTCTCTATTTCTGGCACTATTTCAAATCGACATTCAAAGCTCTAACGTAATTCGCTGATCCATTTGACATTTCACAGTAAGCTGAACGCTATTAAAATTTACTTTGGTACTGTTAAACATATCAGGGCTTCGTTTATCTCTGTAACGAAAATACTGTTTTGTCGGAATATCGATTATGCGTTTTTCTGCTGATATGAAAATATAAAATAGATATCGTTCACGAGCACTTTGTCGTGTCTACAACCTATTGCTAGATAAGTCGAGCTTCGTGCTTCCTTTGTCAAAGGATATTTTTCGTTCGTTCCTTGTCGTCCTCCGTAACTGTATGCGTGCCAGTGTCTGCAGGGTTTGCCATTCCATTTCTGTAAAGTCCTAGCGAGGGAAGAAAAATGTTGGAAATAAATTAAACGAGAGCGAGGTAGACTGGGAAGCCTGGTAAAGAGAAAAGTGCCACAGAGAGAGAGAGAGAGGGAATGAGAAGGTTTGAAGGTTTGGTTAGTCAGTGAGAGACCAAGAGAGAGAATTCTGTAACCCGATTGGACAGATCGATACGATCGTTACCCTCCTATACTTACTCTCCGTCGTTAGAATTATTTATCCGCATTATCGTGTTATCGTGCTACCGTGCAGGAGAATCGAATAGGAGAGAGAGAGAGAGAGAGGGAGAGAGAGAAAGGGAGAATAAAAAGAGACAGACGACCAAGAAAAACTTTTCCTAAAGTATGTATTAAACATTTATAGAGCCAGCTCATCTCATCGATCGTTTCGAGAAGAAGCGTCGCAGCGCTGTTTTGGAAAAAGCGGCTTCCTTTGCGCCAGGACGCGATTTCTCTTTGAAACGTTCACCAAATATTTCAGTAGCTTCCACGAAGCCGGTCCGCAAAATAAATAAATAACTGCATATAATTCAAACGGAAAAGTTAGTAGGCCGGTACAGCTTTTCAAAGTTATCGTTCAATTATTACATAACGTCGTAATAACTTTTGCCCTTTATGAATTCCTGATATATATGTATATATATATATATTCTTGAAAAATTCCCACGCTGGTACATTTCTAATAGATTTAAAACTGAAACTATGGCTTCCTAAAAATATAGCCGACGGAATCAGCAACCTGTGGGTATTTGGCCTGTCACCGGGATCGACGAGAGATTCAGGGCGATAAAAGAGACAAAAAAATCTATGTAGTAAAATTGCATCGCTTGAACGAAACCGAGCAGCGTACCAGCACTGGCGTACAATCGTGGAAAAATTCATGAAATTATTTTTGAAATTGTGCCTGTTCCATTGATATCTACGTCGTGCACATGGTAGACACTTCAAAGTATTCTTAAAGCGATCCTATGCCAGTCCTCGAAGCGAAAGCATCAAGGTGGCCAGGTCGATATCCTCTCCACACAGGATGTAGGTACTTACCTACCCCTATATCCGTTTGTAAAAGTTTTGCATGTACAGCACTTTTCCACTATGAAAAGGAGTCACTTCCAACGTATCAACCAGTACCATATATCTATACATACGATAGGATGGCTCGGATTATCCTTTTTCTGTATGGTTCACAGAGATTGCATCAAAAAAAAAAAACGAAAAAGACACCAGGCTTACATCCTCAACATGAACCTCAGTCGTGTTTAAAAATTCGAGGTATTAAACGAGCTAGGCACGAAGGTCCGTACTCACGTTTTATTCTGGCAACAGGTAAATGCGCGAGAGCGGACCGCTAAATATTAGGTAGCACTCGAGGCTACCTTTGCGTCATTTTAGCATACATCCCACGTATCCCAGGTGCTATTTTATGAAGCTTCGGACGTTAAGTGTCGCATGAAAGATATCTGTTTACATGTACATACATACGCGTGTAAAAAGGTATAGTCGTCTAGCAGCCGCAACTCAAGCACCGGCTAACCTCTATCGTCTACACTATGCACAGAGACCCACCTGTTCGTATTCCTTCTCAGCAGCCCGAAGCACAGTCGCTGGTCCTCAATTTCCTTTCAGTTATACCAAGCCTAGGTGATTTCATTGTCCCGGTTCTTTTTACGAGGAAATGTCCACGTCGCGTCTCCAAACGACAGCCCGTGCTACGGGATACGACATTTTAACCAAAAGTCGTGACGAACGAAGTGGGAAAAACTTGCGGCAAGAACGAACGTTAACGTCCACCTAGCGGGAAGGT
This sequence comes from Trachelus iudaicus, assembly GCA_030142595.1. Lineage (NCBI taxonomy): Eukaryota > Metazoa > Arthropoda > Insecta > Hymenoptera > Cephidae > Trachelus > Trachelus iudaicus. Next base: position 1,378,697 of record JARQTH010000063.1, read on the forward strand.
CGAGCGATAAATTCAATCGTCCGCCAGGGTGAGAAACTTTATTCGTTAAGATTTTCTCCGCTTAACAACAATACATTCGAAGACTCGAGGACTCGAGAATAAGTTGCCGCCGGGATGAAAGAATAAAGGCTGGACCGACGACCCTTCAGCCTGACATATTCTAGTCTTTCGATTGTCCGCCCTCACCACGCTAACCTTGTACAAGCCGCGTCTTTTTATTTCCTCCAGTCGACGACTGTTTTTCATTTCCGATCCAGTGGCTGATGGGTTAGGCGAGAAGATAAGGTACGACGAACACTTGGGGTGCTCAATTGTTTCTCGATTCGTTCGACTTTCCCGCGAGTCTCTCCAAGCTGGATTATCTACGTTCGATCGTTAATCCAAAGTCTACACGTGTACACAGAGTGCCGTTTGGTATTGCTAGAAATTTACAAGGGTGGCCAATGCGCAACTCAACGGCTGACGGTTTATCGAAGACCGTTAACAAGATTTACTGATAATTCAATCGCTACTACCGCAGCTGTAAGGCTTGACGTTGCTGTATCACTGCTTCAAGCTTGCAGCTGGATACCTCTACCACGATGACGTCATGCAAGCCCAGAGTACACCGTACAATTATTATCGAGCGAAGGGACGGATGCACGAGTTTCCAATAAATTGACTGCGTTTAAGTTTTCCTGAGGACGGATCGGTCCGCGTGTGGGATTCTACGGCAGGGCGCAGACTATTGATCGAACTACCGTACGAGGGCTGGAGGCGTTTCGTTTTGCAAAGTTTCTCACGAAAGCAGTAACATTTGAAATTGATGACAGTACAACGAGTGAGCAACAGTCTGTTAGGACGATGAGCGTATCCCGTGTCAAGAGATATTATCGTTGAGGGAGTGTTGATATTTTTCAAACAGCCCTTCGTTCTTAGGAACCACCTTTGACATTTTTTTTGTTTTCCCCTCTCGAAGACCTGGGCTGACGTTTACCGTCCCTTCACCCGCCTAACAACTGCACGCGGTGGTCCAATGGAATATTAAAAACTCTTCAAACTAAAGCGTACAAGTTTCAATAGGTATCGATGCTTTTCTTTTATTATTTAATTTTTCTTTTCTTTGCCTCCGTTAAGACCTTGATCCTTGCGCGTAGCAACAGGACCTTGAAGCTATTTGCTTGTATTATTAGCTATCCAGGATTTATTACCCTAATGGCGTATACTCGTATCTCGGTACTGTGTTGTTTGACGATTTTCTTGGCTGCGCTTTCTGGGTTAACTAAGCGAGAACAAATGGCCCACCAAAACGCGTGCCAATTTGCAAAGCGGTATCTCGGTAATGGGAAGCATAGTTGTTTCTACCTGCAAGTAATTATACACGTTCGCTGATAATTGCTACGACACCTTTGTCACGATATCCAGTACGGCAAATGTAACCCGTCTCTGTTCTATGAGGATATAAGAGCTAATATATCTCACTCGTTCTACCGCTCAGCATCTCTTTGCTCTCCGTTGCTCTTTCTCCATCAGCATCATTCTTCTCCTAGCAAAGTCCTCCGTGCGACTCCTCGGGCTATTGGATCCGCAGAAGAACTTGAGCATGCGTCAACTCTCAAACTACCGGAGATCCTTAAGAGTGGCCTTAAATTAGTTTCGCGCTTTACCCGGCGATCGCGTCTCTTTAACACGCCATATAAAGTCCTGCCAGTCGTTTACTACCCAGCACTCAAACACCGCGGGCTAACGTTTCCTCGTCATTTGTAAACTCGTCGACCCGTTAGTGCCACTTTTTTTGCCACTTTACGAAAATTTTTTTTTTTCAAATAACCCAGATCCTTTTTATCTAGTCCTCCGACTCTCTCGTGGGATTTTTAGACGAAACCACATTACCCGTGCATAAGCGTCCTTTACCCCCTGACGGTTACCGTATGCCGTATTGTCCAGAGTAAAAGATAAAAAAAAACAAGAAAAAAAGGGTAAAGAGTCAACCATCAACGTCCTTTCCGAAAAGTCCGTAAAGCGCAGCTGTTTGCTTGTCTGTAAAATAAAAATAAAACCAAGACCCTCCTTTGCTAATGTCTCACGCGGAAGGATACATTTTTGATAAGGTTCCCCAGCACTGAACTGTGATTAATGTACGAAGATGTGCTGGAGGGTCGGGTGGGAATCGTGAGCACGAGTGGTTTAATTGTCAGGACATAATTAAGCAAGAAACAAATGGTGCCAGACTATACGTATACAGTGTACAGATAGGGCCTTGTGCGAATTGTTGCAGCTGTACAGGGGTTACTCAATCCTCGTGAGTGTTAAACTGGATGATATCGGATTGAAATTCCCATTAATGGCACTGACTATACTTTCGATGCTATGCGAATGATCTATCCGTGGACGGGAATATATTTGCATATGTTCTCATTAGAAACCATCGGAAAGAGAGAGAGAGAGAGAGAGAGAGAGAGAGAGAGAGGGGGGCTATACGCCCGTTGAATAATTTGAATATCGTACGCTAGCTCTCTGATGAGATGTAATTTGAGCGTACTCATGAACAATTCCAGGAAGGTTCGCTGAGGATCTTGATGAGGTGTTTCCAAGTAGATGGATAGGTTGAGACGAGGACCTTTATGAATGGCCTGAACTTCTGATCTCGACCGACTCGTCTCATTACAGTGGTGCCATCTGGAGGACGAAGATCTTCGGCAAGACTCGAACCAACGCGCGGCAATTACGAATGAAAATCTTTCTTTCGAATAACCGTTAAGACGCATTCCTCAAAGAGTTTCCATTCGGCAATGGCAACTCAGCCAAGAAGGCTGATCTGAATTCCGTAATTTTCACCTCCTGCAATCTTTCCCTTACTTCCCTATCGCCCCTCCCATCTATCTCGCTCGCTCTCTCTCACTCTCGTACCGTTATCTCCCTCGAGCGACTCTCTTAGCCTTGTTCGATCCTTCCCCCCTCTGTCTCTCTCGCTCTCGTTACCGCGCGCAGTTGCGCGAATAGTAATCAGGGGTTCCGCCTAATTTGCAAATGGCAGGGAAGGCAGATTGAATTTTACGTTCGAGCGGATCCGGTAATTTTCTTCGGTGGAAATTTCACGTCGATGGGACCGCGTTTCGCGCGCAACAGATGCGACGATAACGCTATGCGGCCGATTCGAATGTTGACGATTCTCGAACGATTTCGTTGCCAGGTCTCATAGCTTACCGATCTGTGTGCTTCGTATCGCGCGTATACCTATGCCGTTGCTATAGACACAGCTACAGGCGCCAGTGCCGTTTTGTACGTCCGTTTGTCGCGTCCACCTACCATCCACAGGGCTTAATGGATGAGCTCGCGCTATTTCGCGAGTACTGTTTTCCGATATTTAAAACGGCATCGACGGCACGATCCAATCGTCAAGCATCGACCTGTATTCTCTCGGACATTGCCAGAACTCAGCGTAACGTTATGGCGTGGAGGCAGCGACGTACAGCGGCAATGCCGAAACGCAAAGCGTTGCGCGTAGTCGGACCATTCGTAAAAATCGTTACCACCTACCCAAATGAAACACTTGAAAGCACCACAAAGCTCGTTGGTTTCGTAGGTGGCACGGAAGAGTCTCTCTCTCTCTCTCTCTCTCTCTCTCTCTCTCTCTCAAATACTTTTTTTTTCGTTTATCTTCTTTTTCCTCTCCTTTGCTACGGCGCTGCCCTTTTTTTTCGGATGACCTCATTGAACCTGAACATCCCGGACAGTTTAGTCCGTCGAATTAAAGGCTCTTTCCACGCGTACGGTATGTACTTTTGCTGGATGTACATAATACGCTCGACTACGAATAATTATAAATTAACGAGCGACCGCGTCGCGAGGAGTGCGAGATCGCGTGTCGCGTTCATAGATATCAGATATAATTGATGAAAATTTTACGTGCAAAGCAACGGTTAAAGTCGCTTGCCCGACATTCAATGAGTCCTCGGAGACGCGGACATGCGTAGTCCGCTTTGCGTGTAATATGGGAATTAACATTAATTCACGCTATCGAAAAGGTATTAATAATGGTATTACGATTTCCTCATAAATATTATCGTGGCTTTCAATTTATCCGTGAGCTTCAAAGATTTCGTTGTGACGGAACACGAAGAGCGCTGGCAGGTAGTGAATATCTGAAAATCAAAAATACCCTTATCCTTTCCCAATCTTATCGGCACGCTTCCCGACAACCTGCTCGCGAGATCTTTATTGATTTCCTACATTTTTCCCTCGTCAGGAAAAACAATCCGAGGCTCTTCGCCATTATGCGTTTCGATGAAGCAGCTTGAACGACACACGAAAAAGAATATCCTGGCTGCGTCACATGGGACCTATTAACGAGGTGATAGACTTCTGATAGACTGGTATTTACCCTGTATGTATTCTGTCAAAGAGTTCATCCTTACACGAGTATAAGCTGTATATAACCGAGCGAGAGAGAGAGAGAGAGAGAGAGAGAGAGAGAGAGAGAGAGAGAGAGAGAGAGAGAGAGAGAGAGAGAGAGA